>VYXC01006777.1:251814-290125 GCA_013397175.1 Platysteira castanea | reverse complement strand
TTTTATGTCTCTTCTGAAAGAGCTTAAGAAAGAGTCTTTAATTAACCAGTAAATAGAGTCTCTTGCCACTAAGAAGTAGATTTAGAAGATCCCTTTAATTACTGGAACCAGATTGATTGCAAATACCAGTTTGCTCTCTGTTCAAGTGAAGTGAGGTTCTCGTAAAGTGTTACAAAAAGCTTTCATTTGCATCATCCCTCCACTCCAAGCAACGTTGCTATTACGTAAAGGGAGGACTTGTTTAAATCCGTATGTTCACATGTAGTTCTGTTGTTTGAACTGGAAAGGCAGGTGAAATTGGATTCACATGACAGCTCATGAAATTTAAAGGGGTATTTTCATGGCTAGTTTCTTGTAATGTGACTAACGTCTCACAGTGTGTCCTGACAGTCCAACTGAACAAGTCAGAAGTTGACCAAGAACCTCGTTATATTAAATGTATTCTCTAAGTCAAGGTTTATAAGTAATTTGGAGAACTTCCTTACTGACATTTTTCTAGAACTCCTACCTTGAGCTCTTTTTCCTGTCTAACAGAATTACAGAATCATTTATGTTGGAAAAGACTTCTGAGATTGAGTCCAACCTTGTCAACTAGACTATGACACTAAGTGCCACAGCCAGTCATTTCTTGAACATGAGTCTTCCAAGTAAGTGCTGAGGGCTCTCAATGTATTGCTATTTTCCTCCTGTGCTTTGTCCCCACTACTTAGGTATATAAAATTATGTTAATTTAACTTCTCTTAATGCCCTTCATTTTTGGAATCATCTGGTTTAAATTTTGCTTACTTGATTACTATGAAACAAGTCTTCTCTGCCTGACTGCATGAGGAAGTCACAAGTCATTAACAGCTTGCGTTAAACTGCATGGTGGGAATATGCAATCTGCCTACAATGATATGTTTTGCTAAGGTGGGAAAAGTACTGAGTGCTGCAAACTAAGAATGATGATTGATCTAGGGAAGTAGCTGAAGGACTTTGCCCTGTCCAAAAAATCGTTTACAGTTGCCTGGAGAAAGTCCAAACTAATGTAAAATACTTCAATTTGAAACATCAGATCCCCTCCAGCAGCAGCTTCACTGGAGCTGCTTGCTCTCAACGCCAGAAGCTGTTGTTAGAACAGGTTTGACCAGTTTCTGCAATTCAGAGAACTGTTTAAATAGTTATATACTAGTGTTACTGGGTTAATCTGTGTGAAAATCCCCCTATTGCTTCAGCCACCACCACAGTGTTCTAAGATGAACCTTTACCTCTGATCCAAGAGTTATTGAGCAGCATTGGTGCTTAGGTTTAGCCCAAACACTGTGTCAGCAGCAGCAGTGCCCGAATTCCCAAATCTACAAACATGGGAGTGAGAAGAACTAAGGGAGTAGGAAGAAAATGTTTAACTGAAACATCTATGGAGGAATACAATGAGATCCTGTGGCTCTTTCTACAGGAGAACGCTCTCCTGCTCTTTCTCTCTGTTGCTTCAGGGTGTAAGTAAGTCAGCCCTGCTTTTGGATGTAATTTCAAAATAGTAAATAATGAGCTGTGGAGGAGAAGACTTTCAGCTCTTAGTAATGGCCAAGTTATAGAAAGAAAGGATCGAGAGGATCAGTGGCTATTGATCAGGAATAATTCACAGACAGGGAAGGGAACAGAGTGGAGGCAATCAGTGCTAGGTGGAGAACAACACAAACAGAAAAGACCCAGGCCTGCTGGGATTAATGTTTGCAGTATCTCTATCTATTATGGAATACAACAAAAGCAAAATGTAATCTGCTATTGTTGTAATACCATACATCAATGTATCTCACCTCACAGCATGCAGATGTTTCAACCTATACCCAGAGCAAGATGTCCAGCATAAGAACAAGAAAACAGCAAGTGTTTCCAGATGTCAGAGCATAAGAAAACAGTGGAAAGATCAAGTGGAAATACATTTTGGGACCTCTGCTGTTATACTGCTCTGGAGGAATTAGAGACATCAGGCTATCCCTCTTGATTCTTAAATGCTTATTGTGATGCCTACTGATGCATTTCCAGTTCTTTTATTCCTCATTTTGGGAGAATATAATGGGAATGTTCTGTTTTCCTTGTTTCTCCAAAATCTGTTCAGAATCAAATAGACTGAAAGCAGATCGGTGGATACATCAGCCTCTTATTTGGCCTACCCGCCAGGTATTGGCAATGATGTCTGTCACTGATTTTATCTCACAGACCTCTTCAACAAGCACTTGAGGTCCTAGTATATTATTTCAGATTTCATATTGCAAGTATTGATGTGCATTTTACTCTCAAAGGAATTATGATGAATTTTTCACTAAAGGAAGAAAAAGGCTAACAGCTGAAACTGATTTTCTTAGATAAAACTGTAGCAGGAAGGTTAGTGGCTTGGTCTCTGGGCTCATAAACCTCGAGTTAAAATTGACTGAATCCTTGTTTCTCATACGTGAATTGAAAATGAATTTCCCAGTAGGGTGGTGTTAATACAGCAGAACTGCATGAGAGTTCTCAAACAGTGGATATGTGAAGAAATCACTGAAGATAACAGGTTAGTGTGCATCATCTGATCTGCAGGTTCCCACGCCTGCTCCTCCTCCATGGTCAGGGTGAGCTAGTTTGAAACTGTGTGCCCTTTGATGAAAAATGGGTGAACTGGTTTTCATTTGCCCAGTGACATTGTGAGATGAAAACACCTGTAAAGGAGCAGTTCCTGTGGGAAAAAATTGATGACAACTAGCTTACTATCCAATGGCTATGTGTTATGTGTCCTCCTCCACAGGATCATCCACTGCAGTACAGAGCAGAATTCAGAAAACATTAATGCCTACGGCAGCTCTGCTGTGTTGCATTTCTGTCTCATATGAAGTGGTCCCTAGTAGTGGTTGCTGCTTCAGATACATTCTCTCTTGACTAGTGGAAAGATGAATACTTCTGGGGATACTAACCCAGCTGACTTTGAGAATATCAAAAAACCAGCAGCCACCACCACACCTGCCCTGTCTCATTTAGTATCTTGGCTACCAGTGGTCTTTAAGCATGTACTTCATACAAAGGGAAGCACAAAGAATTCCAAAGATCTTTGAATCTTTTAAAATATTGCAGCTATTTCCATCTTATTTTAAACTAGCTCTTGCTTAGTCCTATCCTAACTGTGGCTGGCTAGATAAGCTGTTGGTCTTTCATCTATATAATATGCTTTTGGCCTGAGGCAAAACTAGAGTTGCTCGGTAACGTCAGAAAAACTGAACTAAAATAAACATCCACTTCTGATTAATTTCTCCAGGGCTTTCCTTCGTGTGTCAAATATTCAGTCTAGTTGAAAGCTGTGGTAACTTCTTCAGGCAGTGGCTTTTGCTTTCCTTTAGAAGAAGACTATTACAAGGATTATCAGTTGAAGGGACAAGGTGCTTATTCTGCTCTCATTTCCACCAGCCTGGATCAGGACTAATTCTATTGACTTCAAGGATTTAGTCGCTGTGAGGGAAGAATGTGGGTGAAAAGGTGCTCATAAAGCTGCAGCAACATTTTGATGCCGATTAGCACTGTTAAGCACTAGCAATCTGCTGTTGCCAGCCAGTGGCTTTCTAGAATTAGTGAGAGTGCTCTGAGCACAGCAACAATCAAGAGTTCACTTGCATGAGGGCAGTGCTTTTAAAGCAGTGTTTGATAAAATGTATACCAGAGTCATTCCTTGCATTGGTATTGACTTTTGAAAATCCACTTCTTCTGTTCTGTTTTGTTTATATGTTTCTCAAGCATTGATCTTTACAGTGGAGTTTAACATTTCACTTCCTATCTTACTTCCATCCTGTCAAATAAAGTTTCAAATAACTGGAACCACTTGTCTTTCATGATCAAAGTGATAGAGAGACTTGTGTTCTCAAGCTTTCTTGGCAGCATGTCAAGAACAAACCCTTCTTGTGTGTAATATATAATAATACGGTTTTTTGCCTGGATATATTTTTTTTAAGAAATGGTAACTGCATAGATTTTAGGAAAATCATGAGAAATATAATTTAAGAAATACAAGAAAAACTAAAATCACACATAAAGGTACTTAATTTTGCTGTAGGGAAACAACAGATTCATGGTCTGTAAGGTCAGATAGGACCTCATGATCTCTAATTTGACTGGCTGTGTCATTAGGCTACAGAATGTTGTTTAGTATTTCTTGCAGTGGGAATTACTCGTGCCCTTCATAAGCTTTCAGAGTTAGTGATATTGCTTAGTAATTTATTTAAAATCGAGTGCAATAATATAAAATGCAGAGTAAATTCACCAGTTATTTTCCTGATTTCATATGCTGTGGGGTCAGTGACCTGCAAAACCTTTATGATCCCTGTGTTGTGAGAAGAACTCAAGGGCTGAAGTCATGGTGCCCTCTGAGTCTCAAGAAAATCTACAGGTCAATAACCTTTTATTTCTGACCTTTTAACTGGCTCTAGTGGGCCATGAAGACCTAAATGCCAGCTCTTTCAGATTCCTGGGAAGCTTCAAGCCTCTTGAATCTAATTCTCTCTGAGAGTTTTGCTCTCATATATTCAGGTCACTGAGACTGCAAAAGCAACTTGTGCAAGGGGGAAAATTTGGGGCATCCAGAGTTGGGTAGCTAGTGCTACACAGTGAACTCAAGGCAGTTGTGTAGCTCAGGAATCACTCCTCTGCCTGAGAGTAACTCACAGCTTGGTGTCCCCCAGCCAGGCCTTTCCAGGGAGAACAGGATGCAGATTCCTCATGTGTTTTATCTGGGTGAGGCCAGTCAATCCACTGGTCTCAGAGTAGCTTGTCTCCCATTCAGCTGTGTTCTCCATTATAAACGCCACTAATTCCATTTTAGTCATTCTATCTTTTCCTTTCTTTCTGAGAATGGCTTGTCTAACTATGCTAAAATCAATTGTCTGTTATCCTAACTTTTCTATTAATTTCTATTTCGTAGGCTTCCAAATGTTATAAATTGTCTCAGGGCTGTTTTGAAGACAACTTCAAGATATGTTGATTTTGAGGGACTGAGGGTGAAATTCTAATTTTGTTCAACACCGTCAACATACAGCCACTCTATCAGTGGAGAGAAAGGCCACATAAAAGAATGAATATAATATCCTTTTTATGGACAAAAATATCAAGGAACAACCTTTTTTTTATTTCTTGTTCTTCTTTTTCCTTTTCTTTTCTTTCTTTCTCCCCACCTGAAAGTCATTTTGAAATTAAATAGGACCCATATTTTAGGATCTCTTCCACACTACCTAGCAGAATGAGAATCAGGGGTTATTGCAAAGGCTGAAACCAGGAGTTGAACTCTTTGAAGCTTGTATCTAGTTCAGTTTTTGAACACATGCATGCAGATGCATATACACATACATCCATGCTGAATGGGGAAATACTGTCATGCAGGTCATAATCTTTTATTCTGCTTTTCCTTCACGATCAGTTGCAGAAACCACTGTCATACTGCAGGGTAATGGTATCCCTCCTGTCTCAGAGACAAGGGAACACCCCATGGAAATGGCAACACCAGTCTACACTGATTGCTCGTGATGTCTTCCCAAGCAAAAGTTTGAAGGAGTATGAAACTATAGGGCCTTGTTGGAGACCTCTGTCAAAGCCCAATCCTATCAGGCACTGAGGCTGAAACCTTGCTGGTGTTGCAGCTGAAGAATGTTCCATGGAGCACAGAGGGCCAAAGCACTTGTGTGCACTCAGGTGGATCACAGGTACTTTGTAAGTGCCTGCAGCAGCATTGGTGTAGAGGGAAAAGCATTCCAGAGTTATGGCTGTAATTTCAGAGCAGATCAACTGCTGACCTACACTCCTTTGCTGGCTGTTCTGTAAGGCCTCCTTCTCTTTCGGTATAAATATGTGAGACTGTGCTGTCATTCCTGTATCCATGAAGCTTTCCTTAAAACTTACAAGTTGAATCCTATCTGCAATTTAAAAATTGGCTTCCCCGGCATCTTTGTACTTTGAGATAGTTGGAACATGTATTGAGCTGAGTTGTGGAAGATTAGGAAAAGTTATTTTTGCCATTTAAAGAGACTGTGGGATGTCTCTCATGGGATGTTTTTCAGAACAGGTTAGACAAACATCTGTCAGGAATGGTTTAGGTGAGCTCAGCTTGCCTTGGGGCAGGGAGACAGATGAGGTGACCCCTTCCAGCCTCTCCCAACCCTATTTTGTACAATCCTCTGCTCCTTTATTGGAATGCATTCAGTGTCCGGTTTGTGCAGAACAATTCACATGTTCAGTGTGGCAGAAGAGCCTGAATTCCCTGAGTACTGGTCAGCCCTATGGGTCTGAGTACACTGTGGGCCTCTGTGCTCAGTGCTGCTCTGGCAGGAGGTACATTCAGTGTAGTTACTGCCTTCAGCAGTCATTCCTGATGGATCGTAAGGAAAAAGGCAGTCAGCTTCACTAGAGCTGTCAGGAGCCTGGGGTCAGAATGACTATTCCACATCCTGCAAAATTGCCTGCTGTGGCTATTTGGGGACTTGCTAGTCCCCAAGGGACTAGGCTCAGGTAGACCAAGTTTCTACAGATGCGTTTCTGGGTTGTGGGTCATGGAGAATATCATAAGAGTAATTAATTGATCTACTCAAGTTTGGCTATCTGGATCACTGAAAACCAGTTAATTCCTAGGGAGTATTTCAGGGCCAAGGGATCCTGAAACATCTACGGCCCTTTTGTGATGCACTAAATGCCTGGAGAAGTCTCAGCTATGACAGCTCAGCCCTATGTTTCCTTCCTGTTCTGAGCTGTGGGCATGCTGGAACAGGCTGGTGTGGGCAGCAGTCTGTCCAGGCTTATGGTTGCAGTTCTTGGGCTGAACTCCAGGCCTGAAGCATGACAGAACACTTGCCATCTTTAAACACCACCTCCTTACGGGTACACAGAGCATGACATTTAGTTTCATTGAGGAACAAATTTGTTTTGTTTTCAATGTTTTATCAAGGAGTGGATCTTCTTTGGAATACTCTCGAAATAATCTGGATCTCTTCAAGAGGGCTACACAACTGTCACAGTAGGATAACCCTGAGGTACTGTTTGGTTTTGAGTTCTAATATGCTGTGATTTTTTAAATGGAGATAGGTATATCTTGTACTGGCCCAGCCTGCTGTTCATGCAGATAGAGTCTAAAACAGAACCTCCTGAGATGTTATGGACTTTCGTGGGATGCCAGGAGCATTGCTGCCTGAGACAAACTGCTGCTATATAGGAAAAAGCCAGGGCTTGAACTTCAAGGACTTGCACACACAGTCAAGGAGACTTTATTTGCATGACAAGCTCAGTGGTATCTGGAAAATGTAAGGATAAACTTCTGCCTATGTAATTTGTAAGAGAAAATTCTTAAAAAGATTGAGTTGGAAAATTTTTTTGTAATGAGAAACATTATTGTAAAATTCTGATTTATTGAAAAAGGAATCTTTCTTGAGAAACATAGCAACTCTGTTGAAGACATAGCTAGCAAAAGCTTCTCACAAAGGATGGGAACTTCGTGAGTGGGTGCCAGAGAAAAGGGAGAGGAAGAAATGGAGGAGCACATATATCTGACTCTGCTGGATCAGACCAAAGATCCTATTTTTTGTCAGGTTGGATCTAGATGTCTATGGAAAGAAGTTAAGAACATATAATATATATGGCGAGCCTTCTTTGCATACCCCCATTGAAAGACAATGAGAAGAGAGAGAAGATGAGCACATTCAAGTCAGACAGCAGCCCAGGGGTGGGGGCTCTCACTGTCAGGTCCTGAGCCTGGCCTCAGATCAGGTATAACAAAAGGAAGTGCCATGAAGAGTGTCACTGACAGTGTATACGTGCATCTTTAGCCTTTCATCAAACATTCATTCCTATTTTAAAAGAAAGCATTTTCCAAAGCTCTTCAGTTCCCCAGGATGTAGGATTTGCATGCTGTGGCCAGTTCTGGGCTTGTTCCTCCACAACTCTCACCTGCGATCACGCTAGAGCCAGAAGTACCTTTCCCACTCTGATGGCAGGGAGCTTTGTACAGGAGTGCTGTCTCTAGCATCTCCTTTGCTCTTCCCCTCAGATCATCAGATAAGCTTCTTCTTCGTGCTCTTGGGTGTGGTGGTACTATATCAAAGAAGACCATTAGCACCTTTGATACAAAGGCAGTGCAGAAGTGTGATCTACCTGAGTCAGAGAACACTACCTATTAATAACGAGTAAATATTAAGAGCAACATATATCACAGTCTGGGCAAATGATTTGCACAGCTCTTTATTACGCGGGAACATATGAGTGCTGGGATTTCTCTTGCAAGCTCTAAGGCAGGTCCACTTGTGTTGCTACCTATTTTTGTTGCCACCACACTGTTTCTCACCTCAGAGTTTGATCCCTTCCCCGGTGATCCAGGTAAGACATTTCATTGGCCTGGTGACATATGCTGAATGTGACAGCAAGAAATCAAAGATTTTGGAGCAAAAAATTCATGTGAAATTATAGAAATATTGTTTTAATATGGTGGGCTTCTTTTCTGATATCTTTGAATATCTATTTTCCTGTTCAATAACTTTGTGCTATATTTTATATAAGTGAAGGACACAACAAGAAAAAATTTATCCCCTTTTCCATCCCCATTTTTCCTTTTTTTTTTTTTTTTTTTTTTGTGCTAAGTTGCACTAAACTCTGGTGTGTATTCAGCAGTAGAAAAACAGTTTGGAGTGCAAAAGTGAAAAGTGGTCAGGCAATAGCATGGATCTATATGTCTTTAATTTCTAGCTGGCTTTAGAGTGACATTTTGACACATAATATTGTTGGGCCTGCAGTTAATATACATAGTCTGTAGTTAATATATATTGACTATAAGCAGTCCCCAAATGCAATTCTTTTCCTGATTTCAAATAATACCAGAGCATACCGTAATGGGAAAGGTTGCCAGCCTAAGGTATCCTTGATGTTCTAGTGCACATCTGTCTTCTTGATAAAATACTTTTGCTACCTAGGAGACTTCTTCCTTGCTGGCGAAATGTAATACTCAGGTTTGACAGAAAGTGACAGGCGGAGTGTCATGATGAAAATACATCATCAATACAAGAAAAGCCATAAGAAATGCACATTCTTGCATTAGAGGTCTTATGTGTGATGTACATGTTCATATTGTATGGATGACTTATTGGAGCAATGCAGGCCTAGAGAAGGCAGAGGGGCAGAGGAGAGGTTAAAACAAGCTGGACAGAGCAGCTGCTTGGTTATGGTGCTTTGGTGGTTTAGCGTGACAAAGTTAGGAATTGAACACCAAGTTAAGTCCCACAAACTGTGTTTGCCATGTTAGGTCCAAATGAGACTGGGAAAAGAATGTGCATGGAAGGAGGCGATGGGGGGTAGGAGAAAAGGAGGTTACTTGCTAAGGTCTCTGAGCCATGGTTCCTACCTGCTCTGGCTGCACTGGCTAAGGAGATTACTGTTCCTGCCTTTCCAGCCACCCTCTTGCCAAAGAGTACCACATTGCACGGTCCTGCCCACTAATTTAAACTACTACTGATTCAACTTGTTGGGCAATCTCTTCTGTGATTTTCTGCCTCTTGAAAAGGAATAAAATTTGAGTGAGGGCTCACAGAGAATGGAAGTTTTAATCCATCTCAATCATTGCCATTGAAACAAGCAGGAAATGCAAATAAAAGCCTAGCACACTGAAGCTATCAAAAAAATTAAAGCTTCCTGTTTTCTAATGAAAAAAAACCATAAATGGAATAGCATAATTTTCCTCATAGCATTAAGTAATCACCACTGGCACCCAGAAGGTCTACACACTTCTGAGCTGTTTTATTCTGCGTGAGTAAACTTGAGAAATTCCAAGCCAAATTACTGACAGACTCTCCTGCAGGACTTACGCTGTAGAGTCAGCAGAAGTGACTTTGAATGACCAATTATTTTTGTTGTTCTTGTGAAAAACCAGTATTTTACACAGCTTGCCCCTCTTCCAAATTGCCTAGTATAGTTTAGTGTCACTCTGAGAATTTACTTTTAGTGACGAAGGAAGTACCTTGTTATTATTGGTGGATTGCAGGAGTGCAATGACTAATTCTTTAGTCAGTTATTCCCCTGCACATTCTTTAAACCTGTAACAATTTCACATTATGTAATTCTTACTAAGACAAATGTGCCTGAGAGATAAGCCTTAGGGAAGAAGGTAAAGTTGCAGAACAATTTTGAATGAACAGACTAACCCATAAACATTGCCTCTTACTCACAGGTTTTCTAATTTGTATATTGCAACTTATGCATTAGATCCCACTTCTGCATTAGATCCCATATTCTGAAGACATGAGGAATGAAAGAAATGAAAATGTCGTTTGTTTCATATGCTTGTGAGTTACGTACTTTTAAGCGGATTCTGCTGTTCAGTGAAACCAGTTTTCTTTGACAGATTGCTCTGCTACTGTATTTGATTCAATTTTCTATTGAATAGCACCAAGTAAAATCTGTTATGGTTTAAGTTGTAGTATGACTTTCTCCAGCACTGTCCTCATATCAATCATCTTCAGCCTTTTTTTTTTTTTTCAGCTAGAGGTTTAAAAATAAAATGAATCCTGAACCAATATTTATACAGGCCAAACCCAGGCAAGTGCCCTTCTGCCCTCCATAAGCAGCAAGAGGAAATGGGAACTAAGAAATAAAACAATTACAGCATAGGCATCCAACTTTATGTATGGTAGAGGCACCCTTCTAGCTCCTAGTGGAAACTTAGTGAATAATCTGACGACAATTACCTCATTTTAACTGAGGTCTTGAGGTCATCCTACATTTAAAAGGAAAACCTTTGTCTGGAGGAACTTGTTAACTGCTGGACTTTTTGCTTATTCTCTTCCAACTTCTTTGTGCATCATTTGGGAGAAAGTTCAGATAACTTTTTACTTGTAGAAAGCAGCAGGAAACTATCTCCATTTCTGAGAACCCAGCCTGCTAATAAGCCTTGTTTTTCTCAGCTCCAGGGATGTGGGAGCAAGTGATCATATGAGGTTTGTCTTGGCTGATGTCTGGCTTTGTTCCCACTGAGAAATGGATAGGAGGGAACTGTGAGGTGAGTGTAGTGGAGTCACCCTTGCAGATTTCCTTACAGTGCAGGATGAGAACAAAACTAGAAGGAGACTCATAAATATGTAGTCACCACATGACACAGTGAGAAAATGTCAGTCAAAATTGCAGAGTTAAGAGTACGATATTTTTCTGAGCTCAGGTGAACTCTAATTGCTGCAGTTCATCAAGATAATCCTGGGAAGAAACATCCCACAACCCACATGATGCCTCTCCGCTCATCCTCTGATTTTTGGTGACTCAAAGTATGCCCAGACTGGGCTTATCTCTCTTCTGGGCCACGTAAGAAGTGCTGCAGAATGTTCTCATGCTCATATTAATAGATATCTGGCTTCCTGGAGAGAAGCAAGTATCTCTTTAAATGGGTATACAAATGCAGAGGGCACTAGAGGTAGGGTTTTCTCATATGCAGGGTCAGTATTGTTGCAGTTGGGCTAGTCATTTGACATTTCATTTAACAGTATTATTGCTTCCAAAATTTGACCCAAAGTAAGTTCACAAGCTTACTGAAGCAAATGATTAAACATCTCTTGCTATTTGGTGGCAGTCACACTGATGATCTTATTTTTTTCTTGTAGTAGAATACTTTGTTTATGATTTCAAAGTATCTTAAATAGATAGGGCAGATAAAAAGAGCTTTAGTGTTTGGGTTGTTGGTTTGTTTGGGGTTTTTTAATGCATTTTGCTCCCTGTTTTTCCTCTCATGTTGGCCGTTTCCTATGATGGCCTTTGCAATTTTTTTTGTATGGAACATTGTAAAGCTACTACTGCCATCTTTTAAAATGTTTCCTACAAGTGACTTTTCTCCTCAGCAACCATTACCCACAGCCGTGTTCTTTTCTTTAGTCTTTCCATTACCCTGTATTTTTATTTTACTGTATCTGGCCCGCTCATTGTTGGTATAATGATTGCTTACTTTGGAAAGGACTGCTGGCTATCTTGTATTTAGAATAAGTTAATATAAAACTTATGTTTCACAGTTCCTTTGTTCGTCTTCTGGCCATGTCTCTTCATTGTCATGTTTGTTTCTGAATATTTGTTTTATCCACATGGTTGCTTTCCCTGAAACTTTATTGGAAAAACTTGCCCTGTCTATTCTGTCTCCTGCTGTTTTATCATTTAAATGTGAGTACCTTCCTTTCTTGTATTGATCTAGTAAATGCCTTGTATCTTGAGATACTCCTTATTTGTGAAGTTTGTGTGCAAGCAGGCAGACTCATTCATTAATCCATAATAATCTTGGTTCTACAAAGAGCTAATTGAGAGCTAAAGGCTGATAACAATTGCGCTCTTACATTTATATCACTGTGCTATCTCAGCTCTTTTTGATGTATAACAGATCTGTTGAAATGTCCCCATCAATTCCTGTCACAATAGAGGAGCCTTACTGGGCATTTTTTACATTGTGAATGCTGGTTTTTTGCTTTTCTGGGTGTTGGTTTAGGTTTGGTTTTTCTGTGCAACTTTTTTGTACTTACATATTACCCACCAGTAAACATGTGATTCAGCAGGTTATGGATAACACAAGTGAAAGAAGGGTAAGTTTATCCTAATGGTAACTTTGTTCTGTTTTTCTGATATACAAGTCTTTTACTTAAACAAGTTCTGTAATGCATGGGTTGTGCATTACGTGCACTAAATCTTTGAGAGTTACTCAGTGCAGAATGTTACGCTGTTTAATTCTGTTCTATCCTTCACTTTTTTGTCCCACCATATTTTCTATCACATAACTTTTGGTCAAAACAGAGTCTAAAGAAGACCGAACTGGTTTTGATTACTGGATTACATCTGGGCTCCATTAGAATCAATAGGAATTTTGCCACTGATTCCCTGGAATTAACTGAGCTGTCCACTGAATGGTAATGTAGCTGATCAAAATATAACTGTTCTCTTATATAATTTCTGCCTGAAGGATGACAAAATCCATTTTATTCTCTTCCTACATATTTTGCTTTCTCCAGTAATCAGATCAAGAGATCACAGTACTTAGGAAACAATACTAATTCATGTGGACTCTGCAATCCCCACAGTCTCTTGCTGGCCCATGTTCATAACTTGCACCATTTGCTCTCCTAGAAAACATGAAGCTACCTGGAAACAACTAGAGAACCCTGCCCATGACTAGAAGAGTGAAGAGACATGGTCAAACAGAGGCAGCACATTGTGTGGTTGCATTGAAGTTGAACAGTTTGTGCCTTTCAACTGATTTTTCTTTAGCAGTGGATGGGTCTGGGGGAAAGCTGGGGCAGAGGCACTTCCATGTGACCCATATTTCTGTGTGGTAACTCCAGGTGGGGACACTGTGATACCTGATTCTGCTACTGGTATTGCACATGCTGTGCACAGTTTGTCAATGCAAGCATAGTGAATTCAATGTGCTTAGGAGGTGGGATACAATTTGTACATACCCAAATGCACTGCACAGCACACCTGCTAGAGTCCCAATGCCTCCTGGATGTACTGCAGAGTCTTATGTATAAACTGCACGTTCAAATGGACTTTAATGTGGGACTTTGGGGCATGGGTTGAGGAATGTGTAGTGGTTCTGGTCAGAGGCACTGTACCTGTTTTTCAACCTGGTTTATGTGGCCACTAGCTGATTAATCTGGTGATAGCACCTAAGTGGGTTTTGTTGTGTTGGTACAATTTCTTTTTTCTTTTTACCCACTGATACATCATCTGGGTGTGACTTTAGAGTACAGTTCGAAAGTAGGTGTAAAAGTTCTTCGTCTCAAAAAGCTGGTATTCAAACTATGTGCTTGGCAACCTTACTCTGGAGAAGCTGTATAATCTCCAGTCTTACCAAACAGATTTCCTAAGAACTGATCTGATCTAAGGCCTCTCACAGCAGCTAAACTGATTATTCTGTGATATCCTACATGTTTGTGTAGCTGTGCTGGCTCATGTTATGGATATGGGAGGGATGATAATTGGCAGGAGAACAGATAAGAAAAATCTTTGCCATCTGAGGATATCATTCCATGTTTTCCTCAACAACAAAGTCAGCTTGAGAAATCTCTCTTCCTCCTCAGCTCTTCATTCTGTCATTCTTTCCCACCCTCCTCTACAGCCACCGCCCCTCCAGCGGTGGTGATAGAAGTGTTCGTGGAACATGCTGCAAACCAGGCTGCAGACGGGACTGCAAAGCATTACCAAGGGCACGCCGGGCTGTGGCATAGCAAAGAAATAGGCAGCTCTTGGGAGGGAGGAACTGGAGCTATGAACTATCTTTGCCAAGTAGAAAACATGTTGTGAACTGCATCCTTCAACATTGCTAATATAGCCATTCTCATGTGTACATGACTGCATGAGCCATGGAAACAGTTGCCAAAAAAGTGCACAGTGTACAAGAGAGATATTTTGAATGGACAACAGAAAAAAAGCAAGATGCATGTGGCCTTGGAGAATGTGGCAAGGCAGAACATTGGTTAGTATATCTGGTTGCTTGGCATGGCCAGGGCTTGGGATTTATGGGGGGCAGGGGGGGAAAAAGGAGGACCTGTGAGTAACTTGATTAATTAGAAAGCCGTGTTTGGTGTCTTGCCTATACATAGGCACAAGGATTGGAAAGGAGTTTTCAAAGGATTGAATTGGCATGATAGGAGGAATAAGAGAGCTGTTGTGATCAATCAGGCAGCATTAATCAGTACATATGTGACTTACTGTGAAACAGGTGCTGTATTGAAAACCGTCATGATCCTGAAATATTTACATGGTAAGATGCAAGATCCAATGCAGATGTGGTGGGTTACAGACAGCCTCAAAGATGAAAAGTTTAAGGGGAACTGTGCACTGATGGCTATCCCAGTAACACAGGATTTACCCTAATGAATTCACTTTAAGTACCTCCTCTTCAGAGTTCGTATGCAAATCTCTGAGGTGTGTGTTCTTGCCTCTCAGCTCTTAGAGGTGTATTGGGCAATAGGCTCTTCAGCTTACAATTTGGCAGGTAATCTTTTCTCACGGGTACCTCAGCTATTTTTAGATAATGCAGCTGGCACCTTTCTAAAGGTCTGATAATGGCTTAGGACGCTGATCTCAAGCATGTGTACTTGTTCCTTCTTCAAGGCAAGCAAAACTGTCAGGGATCAGCAGGGAGATTTATGAGCCTTGCTGGAAGCAGTGGGTTTTCCTGGCATTGTATTCAGCAGGAGCAATGGGTGTAGGAAGGGACATGCTCCCTGCTTACATGAGCCCCGTGGGGAAAACTTTTGCAGATAGTGACTATGGGAACCAGTCCTTTAGTTCTTGCTTGGCAATAAAATATTAAATATCCCCTCTGGAATGTGCCTGCAGACTGTTCCTGGGGATTTAGAAGTGCGGAAGATGATAACAGGAAATAAAAGAAGCCACCTCATTTTGGCAAGAGCAGCATGAATTCACCTACGTGAAGATGAAAGGGCTTCCTCACATGCTCTATGGGAAGTTTTGAACCAAGGCTATTTGTCAACAGCTGGAAAGAGGGCTCACTCCCCAGTGTCACCAAATGACCTTCACTGCAAGTAATTCCCCCAAAGGAAGAGTAGACTTTGAGTTGAGCTTATAATGGCAAAGCCTCTCCTTTCTTATTTCAGGTATTTTATTTGTAAACAAAATGTCTGGTAAGACTTTACCGGATTGCTAATGACTCTATTTGGTGACAGTGATCCTGGGCAGGAGATCAGGATGTGTTTGATGCTGTACAGGAACAGAATGAAAAGACAGTTGCTGTCCCCAAGGAGCTTGTGCACTCTGGATGTTGGAGGGATAGCAGAGGCATGTAGATGAGCAAATGAGCACAGTGTCTTGTGGAAGCACACTCAGAATGACAGGGGACTCGTTCCCTCTGCATCGCAGCCCCCAGCTCAGACTGTTGCTTGCATCCTGACAAGGAAGACTTCTCCAAAGACATTGAAAAAGGAGCTCTGTGGCTGTGCTTGGTGCACTTTCCAAGGATGGTGGCACCAGAGCAGAGCCAGGAGGTGGCAGCTGTAAGGGGGCAGTCAGGTTAGAAGCATGTCATGCAAAGGTAACATCATAGGAAAGGGAGGTTGGCGCCCATTCTGTTCTTCAGGATCCAATCCCACTTTCCATGCAAACAGCTGGCAAAACTCCTGGTGAGCTGAATGGGACCTGTCAGGAGCAGCAGAGGCCTGGGAGCCAGACGCCGTCCTTGACATGCCATTTGTTGGGTCTGCCAGGCATCTGATAGGCAGCAGGTCACACTGGCTCCCTGAGAGGCATCAGCTGCCAGGCTTGTTGGTGCACACCTTGTTCTCTGAATTCCTGGACTCCTGGGTGGTCGGGCCTATTGCCATATGCATACCAGCTAGTGCCTGGGTGGCTCCACACCAGCTGCGGTGCATGCAGACTGCTCCTTGGCAAATATCAATGTGCAGCTGAGGCTGGGGCTGTAGGATGATCGTGTGGAGGGACAGTGAAGATGCTGTAGGGAGCAGAGGAGAGAGAGGGATAGCTGAGACAGTCATTGCAGGAGACTGGGGACATGCGGAAGACCTGACGGGGTTTGTTGTGGTCTGGCCAGGGAAGTTGTGCGAGCCTGGAATCCTGCAGTGGCAATGTAGGTGAGGTAGATTAACTGCAGCCTAAGTGTGACCTATATTTGAGATCTACAGCATTGTGTAGGAAAATTCAGTAAAACAAGGACATTGTAGCGAAGTGGAAAGGGACATAATGTGTAGAAAAAGGTGGGGAGCTGGTGATGAAGGATATGAGAACCCTGTGGAGTGGAGGAGGTATGGAGGGAAAAGCATGTTTTATGGAAAGAATCTCATGCTGAGAAATAATGCCCTCTGTGGCCTACTGCTTATCCTGAATTGTGGAATTCTTCAAGCATTGCCCATACAGACTGTATCCAACCTTGCACTGGATGCTGCCTTTAAAATAAAATAGAATTTCTTTCCTTATTCTGAAATAACAGTATGCAGACCAGTAGCCATGGAACAAGCCACAGGCCTTCAGAGATTGGATGAAGTGAGCCAGTCAGAACTAATCCAATTATAATTTAATTTTTGAAGATTTGTGCTAATTTACCATATGGTAAATTACAGTAAGTTTACAGGTCTCTCCTTTCCATTTGTCTTTTATGAGAAGTGCTGAATCACCATGAGGGCAGCTGGAAGTACCAGGACACTTGAAAGAAGACAGCCTGTCCTTACAGATTTTCAGTTGCAGATTTCTAGGCATATGTCCCTGAAAAGATCAACACTAAATGATTATTTTCTAATATTCTTAAATTTTAATTATGTTAGAGCTTTTTGAGGAAGAGTGGCTTGAGAGACTGAGTTGCTTCTTCAGCTGAGCAATGGAACACTGACTAGAAGATCACAGAGGAATAGTTTCCTGAGGTATCTGCCATGCCTGTCACTGTGGTGTCTAAGTGATGCATAGTGCAACAGCACTGCAAGAAATTTGAGTGCATTATCAGCGCCTTTGCAACTGGTTGTGCCTTTGTTTACTGCTGATTTTGATCAGAATTTTGCTCCAGATTAATTTAGGGGACATCAGTAATTAAACCTAAGATTTTGGTTGTTTTTTTGTTTTTGTTTTTGTTTTTTTGTTTTTTTTGTTCGTTTGTTTTTTGTTTGGTTGTTTGTTTACAAAGAAGAATCAGTGCTGGTTAAGACTGAAGCTCCTGTGGAGAAGGCTGAGAATAGTCTGTCTCAAGTGTGCATTTGATTCTGAACAGACCCCAAATGAGGATTGTTTTCTCAGAACCTTTGTGAGTGACACTAAACCACTGTTCACTCTCCTGGAGCCTTAGTTTCCTGCCTCAGCCTCAAATTCCTACCTTTGTGTATGTCCTAGCAGGATGAACCTACTGGGGGCTGTGCAGGTCTTCACTATGCTGGTGGCAGCCATAAAACATATGGTTCCCTTGGACTGTTTTCATTAACTAGGGTAAATCAAGAAAAGAAGCTGAGGATGAAGCCTTACAAGATAGTAAACCCTTTTCCTCAGCGAAGAAAACTATCTGATTCCAAACCCCAGGCATAACTAAAATTCTTTGCTAACTTTGACTTTGACACAGTAAAACAGCAAAAAAGTTGTCTCAGTCATTTTCATTCTTCTCCAGGTAATCATATAGTTTTAATTCCCCTCCTTGCATCTTCATGCTGCAATATGAGCTGTGGGCTTCAAGCACATACTCTCAAGTGCCCAGGTGAGAAAAAAATGCTGTGATTGACTTTTTGCAGACACTTAACTTGCAAGGGGATGTTTATGTAAGATACAGTAGGGACCTGTTTTCCCAGCTAAGAACTGCACTTTGAAGACAAAGGTATTAAACTTCAGTTGGTCACCTGTCATAGCAAGAATTTTACTCTTTTTTACCACCCAGACTCATTGCTAAATCTACCTAATCCTGAAATGTAACTTTTAAGTGTGATTTATGGTTATGATTAGATTTGTGGTATCAAGTCGCTCTTGTAAACCCCCTTTTTTTCCTAGGAAGGTGAAGTTATAAATGGAAGCAGGAGAACTGGGATGATATCGCCCAGTTTATTCAAAAAGCTTTTTCATTTCAAAGCAAATTAGAAGAAATAACACCAGAAAACCCCCAACAAACAACCCCTGGAACAACAACAAAATAATCCAATCCAACAACTATCACATAATAAAATTGCATGTAATGTTTAATTATCTACTGACATTAAAAAATCCCAAACAAAAATCAAACAAAGAACTCAAAAAAAGTAGCTGAGAACAAAACAGCCTGTAGGAGATAGAAGAACAAGGCATAGATTCAAACTCTTAACTGGGAGGACAAAAACATGTTCAGAATGACTGTCAGCTTCCCCAGGTATAAAATGCAAAGGCTCTAAACTGTAACATCACTGGGAAATCTTTTTCCCTTCACCTTACTCACAGGTGGCATTGTGAAAAATGAGAGTTATTGCAGATATTTTGGAAAATAAATTTATCAGTGCCTCAGACTGTAGCTTGCAGCTGCCAAGGGTCTGGATTGTATTCAGGAGAGTCTAGAAAGTCATGCAAAACAAACATGAAAAAGCAAAACAAATGTTTTTCTGACATAAACCCTCATAGTGGTGTTTTCATTTCAGGGCTGCATTTCTCTATACCCTGGGTTAGCAGTTTGCAACTGAGTGTGTGGGCATGTGTTTAACAACTCGCAAGGGCCTTTACTGATAAAAAAGTGTCAGTACGTGATCCTGGTCTGGATGTGTGAGATCACTGCTTGCAGCACAGCAAGTAAAAATATTTCCTTTCCTTCAGCCTGGATCCTGTACACAGGTCATGCTCTTCCCATCAAGCTTGCTGGATGCAGCTTCCTCTCTCACAACCAATATTCCCTTTCTGAATTCCTGTGCTTAAGAGGCAGTTTGAAGTACATCATGATGATATAATTTTTCTGCTCATCCACAGGCTTAGGGGGATTTTCCATGCAGGAGAGCTCTGTGGAGGCGTTGCACAGCATGGGCCATCTACCAAGATAATTTGTGGAACTCAGGTGTATCTTGCTTCTGTAGGGGAGAGAGGAAGGGCAGCTTTTGCTGGGGAGGAAGGGCCATTCTTGGGGACAGAACCTTCTCCATGTGGGCTGGGGAGGGTGGACAGGCTCTCAGCAGGGAGGCTGTGTGGGTCTTCAGGAGTGCTATCGCAGGGATGTACCTTGACAGCAATCATGCCACAGTAAATCTGCATCTCTATACAGCAGGAGAAATTGGGAGTTCAGTCAGGGTTCAGTCAGTGAGCCAGGGTTGGCTGTCTTGGTGTTTTCAGCAGGACTTTTGAAGTGTTTGACTCTGGAATTCTGTAATCACAGGAGGAGAATGAAAGGAAAACTCATCTCGGGAGAGCTGGTCAGTGGGAAGAGCTGGCCGAGCAGAAGTAAATAAAAATATTTTAATTGCCTGTGAGAATACCAAATGGAAAAGTGGGAGGTAGAGCTGGCAGTTTCCTCATCATTGAGACTGCTGAAATATCCATAGGAAGTCAGAATAACAAGATTGGATGCTGGTGTCCTGCACCATTTCATGTTTATCTCATGAGTAACCTTTTGATGAACGGCAGACTCGTGTGCACTCCACAAATATGCAGTCTAAGCACTGAAGTTGCTGTTATGTTCTGTCTGGTTCTTTTGTCATTGCACTGAGAACACTGAAGAAACAGCCAGAGGGCTTGAAAAGATCAGTTTCAATGTCTTCACTCAAATATGTCACGCTTTTTTTTTTTTTTTTTTTTTTTTTTTTTGAGAGAGAGAGGGAGAGAGAGAGAGCGAGACAGAGGTGGTGTACCTGAATCTGACCAAAATTCGGTGGTCTCATTAAAAGTAATGACCTTGTTTGTGTAAGACAAGAAGCAAAAAAATGTTTTGAAAATCCATCAGTGCAGTCCAGAATGGTGAGCCACTTTCATTAATTTGAGCTATTTAAGCATTTTCTTTGTGCTGAGCAGGATGAGATGGATTCAAAAATGAAGTAGATTAATGCTCCTCCCCAGCTCTGTGACTTCTCTGTCAGGGCCAAAGGTTCAAATGTATTCTATGAAGAAACAGCTTTTATCTCATACAGAGGCTCTATTGTGCTTCAGAAAGAGTTTTGGAGTTACTTAAATTTTACTTCTTCTGCTTGAGTAGGCAGTCTCTGATGGCTGACTGTGAAGCTACCGGTCTGCAGTCTCACCAGATTGGGTCAGAACTGCTCCTCCGACACTGGTAGGTACTTGGGTTTTGCCCTAAATCTCCAGCTGGGAAACCGTAAGCTTGCCTGAAAGGTTATCAGATCTAGTGCACTTTTACTGGGATGAGGAGGAAGTGCAGCGGTGGTAAACAAATATAAGAACCTATTGTGACTGCGGCTTAGAATCACCAGGAGACCAATTAACACCTTTTTGTTAGGATTAACTATTATGATGTTTTCAGCAAGAGCCTTAAATTGGTACTTTCTTGTAGTTCAAAGTGTGACTATATTGCAGTTACAAGGGAAGCGGAGATCAAAGCTCCCAGAACAAATAATTACACGAAGGTAAATTCCATCTGTAGGAAACAGCAGAAGCCTCCAAAGAGCAGCGAACAGCCCGGCCGGGAGCAGCCCATCGGGGTGAGCCGCACGAAAGGCGGCGTTCCAAGGGAGAGCTGCCTCTGGGGCTGAGCGGGGACGGGGGTGACCTGGCCCCCCGGCACCACGCCGCTGTGCGGGGATGCTCTCTGCTGTGCCAGCAGCTCCATCAGGAAGCGTTTCATTCTCTGAGCTCCATCACTCAGCTGAACCGGTGCTGCTGTGCAGCACGGAAATCCCGTGTGGGGTCTGTGTGCTCGGCTGGGAATTTTAAACGTAACTAAGGAGGGAAAAGCACATTGTGCTATACTTGGTGACTGGTTTATTTTCTTGGTGTTGGTCCTGTGCCTGGGAGAAGAGGTCGTGGGGTGGGAATAGTGGAATTCCCCTCGTTGCCTCCATGTTCCTCTTTAGGCCTTTCAGTCGTAGCTTGTCAATGAAAAACTTGTATTTAAATAAATAATTCTGGAATTAATTGAAGTCTCATCTTTGATGTAGTCTGAACTTAGATGATATTGTCTCTAATCTAGACTTTGAGCCTCCAGTAGAGGGGACTTCCTTTTTCTTACCTAAAATACAAAAAAAAAAAAAAAAGGCTCCAGGCCATGGGTAAATGGTTAGAGTGTTTTAGTGGTATTCTGAAGGAATCACTGGTTTTTTTCTTTTTTTTTTTTTTTTTTTTTTTTTTTTGCTGAAAAGCACCAATGAAATGAGTAAATGACAGCTGAAAAAGTAAGTTTGCACTGCTTCAAAGAATAACACATTATATAAAGAGGAAGAAAACCCAACCAAAGAAAACATGGAAAATTCCAAAACATCTCAAATTTTCCATTTTGACACTTTCAAAGTTTAATATTTCTTTGTTATTTATGTTTTATCCCAGATGGATTCAATAGAGGGTTAAAGTGAAAGAAAATATGTAGCACAAGCAATGAAAAAAATGTCCTGTTTTGGTTGGCATATGAATAAAAATTATACAGCACAAATATACTTGTCTTGAAAATGAAATAAATTATTAAGGCCCCTACAAATGACACTGCAATTTTTCTCCTTCTAATTAGAAGCTGGGAACTTTTAATTCCATAAGCAATCTCCTCATTATTCTCATAGGTTATAAAGGAAGTATTCCTTCAAAGACTGGGCATCATGGAATAATAAGGTAACACTTCAGCATGAGGTTGACTCACCTGTTTTCTCTCAGCTTGCGCTCAGCTGAGCACCTGTATTTCTGTCAGCCTCCTGAGTCAGATAAAATACATGTCATACTATTAAATATTTATTGTGACCTCAGGGTATTCTATATGAGATCTGCACTCAGTTCAGATGGTGTGTGCTTGATGAACTGGTCCAAAAAGCTGCATCAACAGCCTAAGCACAGCTGGATTCAACCTCTTTTCAATTTAACTTGAACTGACAGGAATTAGTATCAATACAACTATGTACACTGTGGTTTTAATTATATGAGGTTTGAAGCCATTTCATTAACCTAGTTTACATCAAATACTAGTTATGATACCAAAACTTTTTTTTTTTTCCCCCAAATGTGTTGCTTAAAAGAAAGGATTTAGGCCAAGATATTTTTCCTCCCCTCTCTTGGGCAATGCAGACATTAACTGCCACCTTCTTAATCTAGAAAAAATACCAGACCCCACAGATTTTACACATATCCATGTAGAAACAAGAAAAACTATTCCTAAAAAACTAAACCAAAACTATTTCTAGGTAAGTTCCCATGCCACTCAGTTTGTCTTTTTGCCTACTGGGGAAATCTTCTACAATATTGACTGTCAAGTCAATATTCGTCAAAGTAACTAAACTTTTTGGATTAAATGAACATTTATCAGGCTGCTCACCCTTTTTCTGCCTCCTTGAGCTACTGGCACACTGCGGGAGCACTTGTGGGGCTAAGCTGGTACCTCTAGCCAGCTAGGGACAGGCTTCCTGAGCCCCCCAGAGCTGCTGCCAAGCTGCAGAGCTGTGCTCCAGCATGAGGGGTGGTGTGTTCCCAAGTGCCTCCTGCTAGGGAAGAACAGGGCGTTTTGTTACTTGTGCTACACAAGGATGTCTAAAGGCATTCATGTGTGCCTCATGCTAGCCCTGGCAGACCCTTTGGCCTGTCAAGTCCATTTTCCTTTAGGCAGCATAGCAGCAGTGTCCTTCAGCCCAGCCTGCATACCTGCCTTCCACCTGAAACAGCTTGTGATGCTCATGAGGTGAAGCCAATGAGAATTTTGGCATGCCTGGGATAAAGATCTTGATTTTTTTTTTTTCTCTGTGAGGACAAACCAAAAAAATGAGACTGTTCACTACCCAGGGGACACCCGTCAGTGCGTGTGCTGTGAGGTGTTCATCCTGAGAGACGCTGGGTCACCACTGGCTCATGCTCTCTGTCCCTGGGGGCCAGGGCAGGCCTTGTGGTCATGTGCCATCCCTCCCTGAAGCCTGGGAAGTGACAACAGGAACGTGGGTGTGCCTTCCCCTCTTCCCTGCATGAAAGGCTCTTTTTAAACACGGCAGATCTAATGTTTAGGTCAAATTGATGTTTTGACATTGTCTGACAAAAGCCAGGAAATGCACACTCTGCACTCACCCTGGGCACCTTGCTAACTCCCAGGTATTTGCTTTCACAACAGCCCTAGCTAAGGGCTGGATTTGGCTTATGAACTTCCTGGCTTGTGTCAGTTTGCCTTACAGCCATAACCCGGTTTGAACATATTTCTTTCTGTATTTAATATTAATGCTGGAAGTGCTATTTACAATAGCCGTCTTCTAATGAGTAGGAAAGAGTATAAGGCCTTTCTGGAGGGAGAACATAAAGTGTTTGAAATTGGTAACAGGCATAGGGGCTGTTGGCAGAGGATCACTTATAATAAATGACCTTCTTGTTTTTACTGATCAAGAAGTCAGTTCCATAAAAAAGAACACTTCCTACACTTTTAGATGCTCTTATCACAGAGAGGGCTGTTCTTTTATTTACTGCCTTGCAGTAATTATGAAAGAGAATTATTTGTATCAGAGTGATCAAAGAATGGTTGTGAAACATGTCATACAAGACCATGTAAAAATAAAGAATATGTTTTTTGGGACACATGAGGGAGGAACTCTTGCTTAGCTCACTGATGAATTCGACTGCAAGGGCTCTGATAGCTTTTTTTCTCTAACTTTTTTTTTTACTCTGAGGTCTGGGTATAAAAATTTTCAATTCTTTTGGAAGTCAACAGGAGGTTCCTTCTTACAAGAACTGGGCAAAATTGATGCTTCCCTTGAAACCATTGGTCACTGGCAATGACTTCCCAGTAATGTATTTTCACAGAAGTCAAGTTCCATTTAGAGCAACATATTATAAGCAGGAATTGAGACAAACATACCTCATTGCTTTTTCTGTGATTGTTCTCTTCCATTACAAATATGGTTGTCCAGAAATAAAAAAAAAATTAAAGGGAGCAGGTAGAAGAAAAATGTCATTAGAAAAATGCTGAAAGAAGACTTCTCAGGATGACTCTGAATTATGTTCCTTAGAGAAAGTCCTGAATGTCACAGGTGCAGAGACTTTCCTCTATGTTTCTGAAAAAGGTCTTGGCATGTTGTATCAACTGGGCACATTCAATTCCTAATGATCTTTTCAGTCATGTGTAATGCCCATAGGGCACACATGTCACAATTGCTCTCTCTGGAATTCCTCCACCTTGTGATTTAGCTAGCTACTTTTTATTTCTCTTTTCCTTTTTCTGTTTTTTCTATGTGAGAAGATTCCTCCCGGCCTTTACCGAGACAGCTTTAATAGAGCTGCTTTGCACAGAAATGATTTTTCCTCTTTCCTCCCAATCAATCAAGAGGAGTTGCCTAGAAAGCTTAGAGAAACAGCTCCCTACAGCTGGCTTAGTTTCTGATGCTAAATGACTTGCCTCAGTGCAGCCATCATCACTGGTCTTCTCTGGGGTGGTAATGCACAGCATAAATTCAAGTCATGTTTTCATCTGTCACAGACCTTAATTATTTTACAGTATAGTGACTATTAATGCAGAACATTAAATGGTGAACAGAGTCCACATGGCATGTACTTATGCTCTACTTCTGCCATTATTGGTACTTGATTGTGTCAACCCAACTATAATTTGCTGTTTTTCAGGCCATCAGCCAGCCTCAGGATTGTGGAGGGGTAGCACACTGAATGGCCCCTGCCAGGGAACATCATGCCTGGGAGCTAGCTGAGCTGGTTTTCTGGAGAGGGAGGGTTTTGTTCTCCCAGGCAGATATCATGATCTATTGTGGGAGGCTGGCAGGGCAGGAAACTGACACAGGGCATGCAGAGATTGTTCTCAGACCCTAGAAATAAAGAAATTGTCATTTATTTGTTAGCCTCCTGTGGCAGAAGCCCTATTTCCCTTTGTTCTGAGCCAAAGGCTCCCTTTCCCTCTCTCAGCTCTTAAACGTTTCTCCATAAGACCGCAATAAGGGGTTTCTCTGTAGAAGAAAAGGGGTTTTGGACAATGGGTAGAGTTACAGAGGAGTGAATGACAGGCTTCATCTGCCTGACAAGCAGCTGGAGTGAGGAGCCTTTGCGGGTGCAAATAGAAATCATTGTGCCGGGTGTTTGTGGAGTCACTTTTTCATTAGATTTCTTTTCACTAAGTTAATGAACTTATGCAGCCTGATCCTGTTTCTAATTCATTTGGTGTCAGTCACAGTTCTACGGAGTTTGGGACAGATCACTGGATCTCTCAAGTAATCCCACTCACACCACTGAATTTTGCTTGCAGACTGGTGCTTGGCTGGGGTAAATATCTTTCAGAGTTCACTTCAGAAAGGCATTCAAACTTGATTCAAAAGCACAGGGAGAGGAGAGTCTACCTTTCACTTAGTAGCTTATTCCAGAGTTCAGCAAATGACATTGTTAGACTATTTTGAATACATCTGTCTTTATCTTTCCCCTATTGCTTCTTGCTGTGTTTTTCTAAACTAGAAAATAAAGTGGTTTAGCACTACACACTCTATTAGAGTTGTTCACAATGGTACTTATTTCTTGCTACTTTGTTTCCTGCTCTTCAGTTTCCCAATGTCCCTTTAAAACAGAGAGTGGAACATGGATGTTGCACACAGCAGCACTTCACGTCCGAGGAAAATTGCTTCCTTTTTTTTTTTTTTTTTAAATTTTCTTTTGTTTTTTTAAAGAATCCCCTGTTTATACAGTGCATCAAGCGAGAAGATCAAAATAAGAATTGTTTTCTCCAATTTCACAGAGAAATAAACTGAGTTTTGGCATTCAGAAATTTCCATACTGTTGAAACAACCCATTTGTTACAATCACACACTAAAGACTTCTGTGATTGTAAAGTGCTGCTACTTTTAAGAAGGCAAAATTTCCTTTTGGAAATCAGAATATTTCGTATTTTCCTTAGTGTTCACCTAGGGACTTCTACTTGATACCAGAAGAGAAAGCTGTTAGAGCATCTTGGGCTTTGTGCATGCTGGGAAATCTTACTGATTACACTGTGATGGTTAGATTTCTGTAGTCATATGGGTTTAACAGAAGTTCCCTCTGTCCCAGTAATTGTTGATAGTATATTTCTAAAATAATAGAAACTAAAACCAGAAGAAATATGTTTGTATGAGAAAAGGGTTATATGGCAGGAGACTGCATCAGTCTGCATTAAAAATCAGCATACATTGACAAAAATTGCCAGCATAGACAAACCAACTGAGTTGTTTTTCAAAAGCTACTGGAAAACAACTGCCAAAGCCGATAATTAGTTCTTTGTTCTAAATCCTTAATATTTCAGTTATGGAGAATTACAGCAAAATATTTACTTTGGAATTAGAGGAAACACAGAAGTCTCCCTGAAATAACACAACAGTAATAATATCAATCCGATTTTGACGGCTCAGCACACTATGTATAGATGTACATACTATGTACATATACTATATGTAATATATGTATATTTTTGCAGTAATAGAAATATCCAAGCTATATTGCTTGGATTCCTGTACTTTTTAGTATCCATTGATCCATTAACAGAACTGAGAAGGTTTTGATTCCCATGGGTTTTGATTACTAAGGGGAGTGATTATTAAGGTAGATGGTAGAAGGGTTATAACGTCTAAAGTTATTGTGTGTACAAAACCTGTGCTGGACAGGGAAGGGTCACCAAAAGTTGGTATATGAGATGTGAAATGCAACTCAGCTGAGGACAAACTGAGATGGTGGATAGGCCATCCTATTACTGCTGGTGGGAGAAGTTGAGGCAGGCTGTGTTTTATGATGATGTCTCTGTAGCAACATAGTTCTGAAGCACATGAATCTTGTTTGCAGGTGCTGTGTGGTAGAATTTCTAGTTGTAAAATGCTCTAAAAGGTATGGGAGTTGGGGTGACTGGGCTGAAACTGAGCATTACTGGTGACCCAGTGTGAAAGCTACTGAAGGAGAAGGACTTCCTCCTTTTTATAACTGTTGTGGTTATGTATTTTACCAGTTTGGTTTTGTCCCTTTTGTCTCCGAGTTGGTTTAATTCACCTGTTCTATGGAACATTAGCTAAGTCATCCCTCACCTACCTCAGAAGAAGAAAACAGTTTTCCACTAAATTAGCAATATGAATCAGCTCAGGCAGGATTTTAACATGTGCTGAGGGAGTGGGAACCAGCAAACAAAAGCAAGAGCAAGAGAGGGAAGTAGGAGAAAGAAAGTGGGATGACAGGGGATGCTGAGAGTCACTTAACTGGATAGCTGCTTGACAAACCTGTTAAGTGCTTCTGAAAAGTGCATGTGTTGATCAAAAAGATAAGGTCCAAGTCTGAGTTCAATTATGTTTTATTTCAGAAGTTGGCATCTGAAAGTCCTGAACCAGAGACCTGCATCTGCTGACACAGTTGCTATTGGCTATGTAGCAGAAAAACTGAATTAAGGTGCCTAAAGCTATGGAAACAAAATGGGACTTTGTAGAGGCTAAACTTTTACATAGATACCTGAGCTGTCTTATCAGATGCTTGATGGAGATCTTGACTCTCCAGGAGATGAGCTGGTTAGTTCTGCTAAGGTCCTTGCATGTGGCTAATGCCTTCTTCTCTATGGAGTTTTAATTTGGCTGAAAATTGTACCGCCCCTCTTGTCTAAATAATGAGTGCTGGCTGAGTAACTTTAAAATATTTAAAAATATAATTATAGGATCATTCCTAATGCCTAGATGTACTGAAATATTTGGTGTTGAATATCCAGCATCTGAATTATGTACATTTTGTGGCTGACCTGTGTATAGGTATATTTGTGTATTAAGCCTTTAAGAAGCTCCCATCTGGTCCTGTGAGCTGAAAGTCCATTGAAGCTTAAAGAGTGAAAGGATTTTGATTTTATTCTCTGAGACCACCTGCAGTACAAATCAAAACACTGTTAATAAGGACTAACTGTGAAATTGGTTCCAGAAATGTGTCTCTCATTCAAAATAAAATGAGGCACTCTTGATGGTAATGTAACTTTGATGTAAATATGAGCATCAAAATACATGGTTAGAATAAAACTGCTTTCTTTTCCTTATGAATTACAATGCCTTGTTTTGGAAACTGCCAGGAATCCTGGGTCTGTTTGGCAAAGTATGTAGATCATGGCAGTAGAAGACTATTATCTGCTCCTGCAAACCTCAGGAAATATTTGGGATTTATTGAGGTACATTCTACCTAATCACACGGAAGAAGATCTCTGGGTTTGGCTCCCAACAGATAAACTAGATTGAGCAGAGGCAAAATTGAGTTAAATCATCACCTTAAACACAACAAAATGAAAAACATCTCTGAAAGTGCTTCTCTAAAATCATTTAGGAAACCTACAGCAGAGCTGATGAATTCTCTTAAGAATCTGGACCAGTGTTCCTGTTACTGTGCAATACTATGTATTTCTATAATTGTACAATCCCTAAGAGAACACAAAGAGACACGTTATGATGACTTGTATCAGAGTATGAGCTGGCTTAACAAGCCAGGAGTCAAAAGGGACTTCCTGTTTAACGAGTTCCAGTCGGAGAACCCTGTTCATAGGGTTTATAGTACTTCACAGTAATTTAAAGTAACTACAAGTAAACACTCCTTTTCCTTTTAAAGTCCTGACAGATGAAGAAGAGGGCATCATAAGAACCTGAGGTTACTAAAACCAGGGTGTAGGCTGCCCATTCTTGGTTATAGCTCTCTGGACTTCACTGCTTGTACAGCAGATGCATTTGGATAAGGAAACCAATATAAATTTATTTTTTGTCTAGGAAAATAACATAACAATACAACGATAAAATCAGCTTACCATATTGGCATAAACAGTTAGCTTTCCAGGGTTTAGTTTTCCTTCAGTATGACATACTATTGTCTTCAGGGCATCTTTAAATTCATCATCATTGGCATTAGTGCAACTAACTGAGCTTAATTTTGGTTTTTTCTGTTCTAATTTCAAGTGCAACACTGTTTTCTTTCCTCACAGGCTGACATTAATCACTTCAGGAAACACTTTGCCTTGTAGCCGGAGGCTCCCAGTCTTGCAAATGTTCAGTCTGTAGTGATCTGATAAGTTCAGTGCTGAAAGTACTTTGTGAAAAGAGATTTCATTTATCTTGAATATTGGGTAACAAACTCATGATTTCTCTTCCTTTTTAATACATCATTTCTATACAATTTAGACATCAGACAGAACAAATATCCAGGCCAGGAAAGTGAAAAAATGCACCTGAGTGAAACACACTACTGAACTCTTAAATTTTTTTGCCTGAAAAAGGCAACAGAAATTCTATATAATTAGGTTATCATATCTGGCTCACACCATACACTTTGTACATCAAATTGTCCAAACAATGCATTAATATGTGACTTCTTTCATTTGAAGTTTTATGTACCAGCATAATGCTAGAAAGGAGCTCAGTTGTTAGTTGTGATATCAAAGCAGGGATAAAGTTTGGTTATTAAAAAACAAACAAACAAACCAAAACAAAAACCAAAACAAAACCCAAACTAAACAACCTCCCCCCAAACACAAAAAAAAACCCCAAAACCCACATCCCCCCCAACCAACTCCAAAGCAAAAAAGACAGCATGACTTGAATTCTGAAATACGAATTCTGAAATATGGCTTCAACTCAGATAAAACTAAAAAGGCCCAAGGAAAAACTAAACAGAAAACAGGATTAAAAAGCCAAGTATCCTTTGCCAAACACACATATGAAAATCTATGAATTTTAATGAGTTGTGTTTCCAAAGCTTGAAGCTGTTTAAAAGCCTCAGACTTTGAGGCAGTGGCTACTTTTTTTAGGAATTCCAAAACAAGCAGATGAAGCTTTGGGTTTTTTTAATTTAAAGACATCCCCTGTTTTCTTTTTTTTTGTTTTTGTTTCACTTTTACATTAAATATACTCCTTGGCTGATACCTGACTAATTTCTGGAGCCCTGTACTTGACCAACACAACCTATATTGGGTGTGAGTGGAAGGGATGTTGTGTGACTCAGCCTAGAGGTGTGGGGAGCTCAGAGCTGTAATCCTGCCTTAGTCAGATGTGTTCCCATGAAGGATAGTTTCATTAGTTAACTAGACTCCTCTTTAAATGGGATTAATTGCATGGGTCTAACTTGTAAAACTTGCAGAATGTGAGAAACGACAAAATGGTTTATGGGAAATGCATCAGTGGGGAGTAGATTAGGATATTAGTGAACCTTTTTCTGGGTTGCAAAGCACCTACATCTGGAAAATATTGACACAGCTCTGACTGTTCAGCTCCTTTTATGTCTTAGTTTATCAATAAATGGGCTTTCTTGTTCCTACTTTTATTTTCTGCCTGGAGCCCGAAATAGAATATTTGTGTATCAGTGAGAATATCTGGAAACATTAATTGTGAAATTGGAAGGATTAAAGGTGAAAATAATGGAAATGCAAATATGAGGCACAAAATGAGAGCTATATGGTGTACTTTGAAAACAAAGCCTCAACTTGAGGACTGTGGAAAGGATTAATTTTGTGGACTTTGTACATCATTAACAGAAGTTATCCTACAAACACGTTCTATATTATTCTGGATTTTATTACTGGAAATTTCTATTGAAAGGCATTTAGATAACCAGGCCATGCCATTAAGATAAGTATAAATCACAGTGTGCTAGTAAGTGTCTTTGGGGTGTTTAACAACTCTTGTACCATGCAATCAGATTTAACTCATTTTCTTGTACACACTTCCTGTGGTGATCTATCCTTGACTTGCATTATGGCAGCATACTGGTTGTTGTTCAATTAGTATCACTTCCTGTTTTGACTATAACTAATGCATAAATTGTAAATCAAAAGGAGCGTTAACCAAAGAGCATCACGGCTGATCATCACATTCTTACTTAGTCTCTCTGCTGTAGGCTTAGTGCTGGTTGCAACTGACAGTTGAAAGCTACAGGTCAGTCCTCTGATGATACCAAAAACTGTGAAGGGTATAGTCATGATAGTTAGGCAAGGGCTGAGGGAACTGAAAGAGATTGTTCAGATTTTCCGAGCAAAATACCTTACTTGGGAAAAGGATTTTTGTAATGAGCAGTATTGTCATTCTGATTCAATTTTAGCTCTGCAATTGCTATTGACATCGGGGAACTAAATAGATAATATAGAAAAAGTGTGAGAGTCTTAATATTTGTTAACCTCTGCTTCTAGTTTCTCTTACAGTAAGATGTGTATGTGGGTGTACATTGCAGTTTGTTCTTAAATGACCAGTCCTTCCCAGGCATGAGAAAATGCAGTATTTAGACAAGCAGGTCCTATTCCCTAGATGGTACCTGCAAGTGTTACTGCATTACAAACAAGCAATACTGCTGGGCATAGAGCTTACAAATCTTTCTCTCAGCTGAGCCAGCTGAGGGATTACTTGCCTACTGATGCTGAAAGAGCTGTGTATTGCAGAATCTTAAGAAAAGCTTTCTTCACTTTGTAAAGAAATCTCTGTGCAATTGGTTCATGATCTTGCAAAGCAGGCAGCTGGCTGACAGTGTTTCATTAAGCTTTACTGGAGAAAAGCCAGGTCTCAAAAAAATTAGTGTAGTAATCTCAAATGTTTTAAAAAGATATAGACTTTCTATGAGCTCAATCTTATTAAAACTTCTTTTAAAAAGAAATGTCAAAAAAACTACTCAACAGTCTGGTAAAAATCTCCTCAGTGAAGAAGGCCGTAGTCTTGTTTTAGTCTAAAGTCAAGTAAGTAGTAGTTTAGGAAGTTACTTACTGAGGCCAAACAGCCAAAAAGTTGAAGAATGTGGAATATGCAGCTAGTGCTATTACTTTTTACTGGTTTCTTTAAGGGAATAAAAGTACATGTTCTACTAGTGACAACAATCCATCAGTGTTCTGCAAGCCTACTGCCTTTGCAGTCATTTGGTGATACATCATAGAAACCAGACTTGCTCTAAGGCATATGCTCTTCTTTTGAATTAATAAAACCTGACCAGTCCTTATTTGACTATCATTAAGCTGAAACTGGGCAATTATTCTTTACCTGTATTTATCTTGACATTATGCTGCATCAATTTCAGACCAGAAAAATTATTTTTGTTTAATGTTTGTCTGTTTTCTTCTCACAACAGAAGCAGTTAGGCTAGTACATTATTGCTGCTTCTTATAGATCCTGCTGGACTTTATTTGTAAATTACTTCGTTTAAGTATACAAGATTATTACAAAATGGAATTTTAAAATTATTTTTGAAGTATTGTTTGGGAATAGTATACTTAGGTTTAATGGTTTTGTTATTTGATTTGAACTAGAGAAAATGGATTTGCTATAAAGCAAATCTTGCCTACCAAAGAAGCTGTTAGTTTTCAGTGAACAGAGTACTATCCCCAAACTTTAAATATTAAGACCTATGTAACTGCCCTGGGGAAAGGTGCTTTTCTCAGAATTGCTGTGCTATGCTTCGTTTTGTTCAGTGTGTAAGAAAGGCATGAACAGATGGGTTTGACTACTTCTTAATTCAGGGGCTTAGCTGAACTGAAGTCTGGATGTGTTTGCATGTATTTTGAACCATTAGTAACCTTCTCAGCTTTCAAGTCAATGAAACCATGAATAAGTTCTAAATGCTATTCGTTCCTGCAAGTTTAATGTCTATAATTTATCAATACAGCTATTTAGCTCTGAGCAAACCACTTTTAGTTTAGGAAGAAGTTATTTGTCTCAGATAGCCTGGCACTGTTTGAAGCTGGTGATTGTCATGCCACCTTGCAATACACAGATGAGGCATAGGCAGCAGAAGGTCAGACTGTCTCAGGCAAGAAGATGCCAAAAATGTGATGTGCTTGAAATCACTGGTCAAGAGAAAGAAAAACAGTATTTGAAAGAATGATGTGAGGAATGAGTTTACCATGAGCATGTTTATGGAATAGCACACAGGTAAATTACAAGCTAGTTTAATTTCCCTGGTCTGTTTATGTACTTTTTCTAGAGCCCAACTCTGCCTGGTTCTAGCTGAAGGCAGTGTCACTCCCAGAATTATCCATTTTGGCCAGGATTTCACTTCTGCTGTGGCTTTACAAAATTGGAAGGTAATAGTCATCTCTAAATTATGTAGTTATCGAACCTTGCAGCCCACAGTATTAAGGCTGTCAGCCAGTAGTGATGTTTGCAAACATCTTTGTAAGGGAGTGAGCAGAACCACTTCTTGCAGCCTGAACAGCCTTTGTATATGGGTCAGCTTGTCATGATTTTAATGAGCTTCTGTCTTACATAACTTGTAGTTTTAACATATACTTTTGTCCTATCAAGGGCTGCATTTTATCTTGTCTTTTTGAGTCAGAATATCCTGAATTGGAAGATATTCACAGAGATCACTGAGTCCAACTCCTGACCCTGCTCAGGACATCCCCAAGAATCACACCATGTGCCTGAGAACAATGTCCAAATGCTTCTCGAACTCTGTCAGGCTGGTGCTGTGACCACTTCCCTGGGGAGCTCATTCCAGAGTCCAGCCACCTTCTGGGTGAAAAACATTTTTCTAATGTCCAAACTAAATCTCCCTGACACAACTTCATGTCATTCCCTCAGGTCCTATCATTCGTCACCAGACAGAAGAGATCAATAGTTCTATTGGTCCTTATCTATAAAAAATTCATCAGGAAAAATGTCGAAAGCATGCATACAGTTTCCATTGCCTTTCTCAATCTATCCTTACATTTCTGTAGGGCAGCAAGATGCTTATATTCCCCATGTAGCCAAGGGTCAAGGAGTAAGAAACTGTCTGAGGTCGCCCCTGGTTTTAGGTGGTGAACCTGCACCATCCAAAGCTATTGCCTTTACTGCTGCTTTTTACTGCTAACAGTAACTCAGCTCTGCTAGAATTGGCCATATTTGGCTTATGATATGATCAAGAGAACTACTCCTTTTAGTTCTCTGAACCAGTCCCTTTAATCCTTTAAACCTTTTCAAACTAGGTTTAACGTATAAGCTCTGGGAGTCAGAATTATGCCTATGAGAACATGGGGTCTCTCCATACAACAGTGAAATTGAAAATGGTCACTATGAGCCCCGGATTAAGATGCTTCCCTTTTTATCCCCTGCCATGATGCTTGTATTTACATTCTTGGGGTAAAAGCCAGGTATTTAGTGCTGTCATTTGTTCTGCCTGTGTGTATTAAGTTATATCTTGATTATATAGAAGACTCTAAGTTGACTATGACTTCATTCTATTATTTGTGTTTGTCCTGGCTTTGGCTTGGATAGGGTTAACTTCCTTCCTATTAGCTAGTGCAGTTGTGTGGATTAGATTCAGTGTGAGAATAATGTTGATAACATACTGATGTTTCAGTTGTTGCTGAGCAGGGCTTACGCTAAGTCAAGGATTTTTCCTCTTCTCCTGTCCTGCCAGAGAGGAAGCTGGAGGTGCACAAGAAGTTGGAGGAGAGGCAGCCAGGACAGCTAACTCCAACTAGCCAAAGGGATGTTTCACACAATGTGGCATCATGCTGAACAATAAAACTGGGGGAGTTGGGTAGTAAGTGAAGACCTACTGCTTGGGGATGGGCTGGGCATTTGTCAGCAGGTGGAGAGCAGTTGCACTGTGCATCACTTGTTCTGCATATTCTTTTAAAAACTGTTATTATAGTTTTATCCTTCCTTATCTGTTCTATTAAACTGTCTTCATCTCAACCCCAGAGTCTCAACTCATGAGTTTTCCCTTTTTCCTGATTCTCTCTCCTGTCCCACTGTGGGAGAGTGAGTGAATGACTGTGGGGTGTTTAGCTGCCTACAAAATCAAATCACAGTGAAATTATTACAGGTTGTAGTTTATAGTGAGTAGGCAAGATACTTGGTCTTTTCAAACATCTCATCATCTGAGTCACAAATATCCTAGAAAGTCCTTGCCCGCCATGGCAACTGAAGAGGTAGTGCAGAATGCAGAAGAGTAAAGAGGATCTTCTTTTATGAGACCGTTTAGATTTTCAGCAGTATGTTTCCAGAATGCTGGAGTACAGTTCCATGGTACTGCTGAATGTAATTTAGACTTCAATGAAATGCTGGCAGACGTGTATTACCTAACTGGAAATAACTACAGCTCCTCTTTTTTTGGAACATTGAACTATTAGGCCACACTACACTTAAAAAAATTTGGTCAGGATGACGGCTTTACTTTGAAAACTGAAATTAGGTGCAAAGTTTGGATTCAGGAAGAGCTTTTCCAAGGCTGAGAGGTGTTGTCTTACTGCAGAAAATGCAGAAATGGTACTGATAGGACTTTGTCCAGATTGCGGGAGACAGTAGTCTTTTGAATTATACCATTCATGCCAAGTACAAGCAGCAAGCTTCACAGAAATTAGTTTTAATAGATCTATTATAATATTTGGTATTTCATAAAATTGTAGGTTACTATCCACACTTTTCCTGACATTTTTTGACAGAAGTTACATGTTTCCCCGACTAAATATCTTGAAAGAGAAAAGCATATAACTCTCTTGGACAGGGTAGTTAAAGTGGGGGAGAGTGTTATTTTAAAGCTTAGAGAATATCTGAAAATGTGGTGGTGTGAACAGGATACAGAACTTTGAACTCTTCTGTATACATGAAGGCTCTCCTTCATAAAGCTCTCTAGAATAAGGCTGCTGGAGTGATGGCAAATCAGGCATAAACTTCTTTCAGATATTGACATGATACTGTTCCCTGTATTCCTGGAGAAGAACCTCAATTTCTTAGCAATCTACAGGGCATTGGTAGTAGGCTACTGATAGCACAGAGTGCTTGGCTGGTTGGCTTTTGGATGAGCAAATTCTGATTAGGAAATTAGCTGTAACTTTTACTCTGATTGAGGTCAGTGGTGCTGCACACTGGACATTCAGTGTGAATCTTCTCTAGTCATCGAAATTACAGTGACTGAGAGACTGCAATTTATGAGAAAGATTTTTAAGAATTCAGGCTCCAGAGATCCTGAGTTCTTGCTAATTTGGAAGATAGTATTGACTTCCTGTTGCAGAGAATGGGGCACTCTTCACTATCAAATCAAACGTTTGAATGATCTAGTTACAAAGTTTGCCTCCATGTTGTGAAAGCCCTGATCAAATTCTCATCTGAGGGTGGTGTCTTCTTTAATGAGCTAAGTCTGCTCAGATGTCTAGACCAAGACTATTTCCATAGGATGACATGACTTTGTGCTTTGATCAGTATTTATAGTGTCACTTCTTTTTAATATGGCACAGAGTTAAAATGTATTTCTATTGCATCAGTATACCACAAAGCGTGTGTTTTGCATTCCTCCCTACTGTCTCTGTTTATATGTGTCATACCAAAATCCTTTGAAAAAGAAAGCCTGATTCCCTGTAGGATTTGTGTTGTGTGTGCCCTGAACACCACTAACCCTCTCTTTGTAGCATCTCATCATCTTACCATGACCTTGATGTTGCTCTCTGAAGTGCCATTCTCCCACCCCGGTACCTTCCCAGTTCCTCTTACACTGGTCCAGTTGAGTACAGCTGTACATTACTATTACCTGAAAGATGGGCTTGTGCAGATCACTTGGACAGCAGTTGTGTGCTTCTGGGCCATTCAGATGAAGCTTCTCTGGTTTGATAAGGAAAACCTTTAACTCACCCTCTCAAAAGGTGATTTAATCAGTCTTCGATGCAAACAGCAATTTTCACAGCATTTCCTAGAGATTTTTATTTCTGAGTCTTCAACCATGTTTGACAGGCAGGTAAAATCCGGACAAAATTGAAGAAGCCATTATAGGTGAGGGAGAGAGACAGATAGGGTTTGAATTTAAGGATTTGAATAGGTCTCAATTCCCCAGGAAACAAGGGTGTGAAGAAGCCAAAAGATAGATAGTTATATGTGTTCTTTGAACTACTTGTCACTGCGGGCCGTTAACGTTGCATGATGGGAGTGGGATGGGCCAGGGAAGGGTGACCTCCTCCTAGGTCAAACACTTTTCAAACAATAAGCAGTGCTATATGGTCATGACAGAGGATTTGGAAATCAAAGAGTGGGCTCCTCTCTGAGCCCACAAGTAGCTGATGCTGGCCAAAAGAGAGGTGATGGAGTGCTTCAAATAGTTCTTTGTTACTTTCTCCAATTAATGTCTTTTGTGTTATTGGAGACACTTGAGAACTGTATTTTTTCCCAGGTGAAATTTAAGAAATATGACTTTAGATATAGTGCTGGGAAGACACTGATCTCTTCTCTGTGGTCACTAGTGACAGGATCTGAGGGAATGGCCTGTAATTGTGTCAGGGGAGGCTTAGGCTTGATATCAGGAAAAGGTTCTTCACCCAGAGGGTGGCTGGGCACCAGAACAGGTTCCTCAGGGAAGTGGTCACAGCACCAGCCTGACAGAGTTCAAGAAGTGGTTGGACAATGCTCTCAGGCACATGGTGTGACTTTTGGGGATGTCCTGAGCAGGGCCAGGAGTTGGACTCAATGGTCCTTGTGGGTTTCTTCCAGTTCAAAATATCCTGTGATTTTTAAAATTTGTTATATTTTTTGTTTGGTGTCCATCCATCCCTGCCATCCCACCCTCCCCCTCTCAAGTTGCATTGTCAGGATAAGTAATAGTTCAGTCTGCTCATTTAGTTTCCTGAAAGGACACAACCTGAATGCCTGCTCTACTCTAGGAACTTCATGGAAATAAACATATTGCCTACCTTTAGTGCACTTAAATCTTAGCCTAATTTTGTGATAAAATATTCCTGTTCACAAACTCTATGTCAGGCTGCTGTTGAAGTAACTGTGAAATGCCTCCTGAGAGAAGCACTAGTCTTACCTTGTTTTGTGTTTAAATGCATCAAGAAAAA
>VYXC01006777.1:105533-251431 GCA_013397175.1 Platysteira castanea | reverse complement strand
GACTCAATGGTCCTTGTGGGTTTCTTCCAGTTCAAAATATCCTGTGATTTTTAAAATTTGTTATATTTTTTGTTTGGTGTCNTTCTTTAAGAGAGTGACCTGTCAGGTAAAAGGTTGTAACACCCAGTACTAATACAGGTCTCAACACCACTTAGCTCATCAGTGGCATTCTCATTATGGCTAATGTAATTTCAAATTCATGACATAAAATTTTTATTTTATAGTATTTTTTATATCATACTATGTAGCATACAATTTATTGCATACACTTTTATGTTTAATATAGCAGTGTGAGTATAATTAGAACTGCGTGCAATTTCCCATCAAATTAGAAAGTAATTTTCTTCTCTTGAAAGAAACAGACATAAACAGAATCCTGAATTTTTAGTTGCCTACAAGATTTAAAGTCTTTCACTTTGGAAACACTGAAACTTACTAAGGCTTTCCCTAAGGAAGATATTTATTTTTTTCCTCTGAAAAATTATTTTATCTAAAATGCTGAATGTCTCCCTAAAAAACATAACTTGTGTGATCATTTGGATTATTAAACATGGTGATTTATAGCACAGTGAATTAAACTTTATAATTAATCTTTCAACACCTATATGGGTGTTGGATTAATATACATTTTTCGCACTGATGTTGCACCTGTCTACCAACAGGACAAAAACCTCTACAATGTACACAATGTATCTCTTTTCTCCTGCCAAAAAAAAAAAAAAATCTTATTAACCTAGACGACAGAGAGAGTTGATATTAACATACCATTGTATGACCTGAGTTAGGTGGGGACGCGCCTTAAATTCTAAAGATAACAGTGTAACATTAGATGGTAAATAAACAAACCCAGGGTTTTTTTAATTGCCAACTTTGTCTCAATGGAATTTATGTGAATTTCAGAGGAGCTTAATACTCTCTAGCTATAAGCAATGCCCAGAACAGCAAAGCATTGCACCATAAAGCTAAAAAAAAATAAAAAAAGGTGGCATCTATAGATACAGAGGTCCATGAGAGCCGCAGGCTGTTACTGGCAAAACTGATGTGACAGTTGAGAGTCAGGTCTGAAAAATGCCGTGCTATCCTTGTGTACCAGCAACAACCATGACAGAGCTAAGCTTTCTACTGCTGCTCTCTACAAAGTGTAGCTGTAGAGGGTTTGCATGGTAGGTTTTGGTTGCAGGGGTGGCTTCTCTGAAGAGCTGCCAGGAGCTCTCCCCGTGTCCAACAGAAACAGTGCCAGCTGGCTCCAAGACCAACCCATTGCTGCCCAAGGTGAAGCCCATCAGTGACTATGGCAACACCTCTGGGATAAAGTATTTAAGAAGTGGGGGAAAGTTATTGGCTGGAAGCAAATTACAGCCAGAGAGGAGAGGGAATATATGAGAGAAACAGCTCTGCATGCCCCAAGGTCAGTGCAGAAGGAGGTGGAGGAGGTGCTCCTGGTGCCAGAGTGGGGATTCTCCTGCAGCCCCTGGTGAAGACCATGATGACACTGCTGTGCCCCGCAGCCCATGGAGGATGACAGTGCAGCCAATATCCACCTACAGGTCATGGAGAACCCCATACCAAACCATGTGGATGTGTCAAGATGATGTTGTGACCCCCTGGAAAGCCCACATTGGGGCATGGTCCTGGCAGGACCTGTGGCACCGTGGAGAGAGGAGCTCACACTGGAGAAGGTTTGTTAGCATGACTTGTGACCCCATTGGCAGCCATGCTGGAGCAGTACATTCCTCAAGGACTGCAGCCCATGGAAGGTGCCCATGCTGGAGCAGTTTGTGAAGAACTGCAGTCTCTGGGAAAGAGACTGGGGAAGTTTATGGAGGAGTGTCTGCTGTGGGATCATGCTGAGGAATCCCAGGCTGAAGTAGGGAAAGGACTCCTCCTCTTCCTGAGGAGGAAGGAGCAGCAGAAATGTGTGATGAACTGACCATATTTCTCATCCCCTTGCACTGCTGTGGGGAAGAAGGTAGAGAAAGTGAAACAAAGTTAAACCCATGAGGAGGGAGTGGTGGGGAAAGGTGTTTTTGAGACTTGATTTTACTTCTCTTTATCCTGTTCTGATTGAATTGGCAAGAAAATAATTTAATTTCTCCAAGCTGAGTCCTCTTTTTGTCCTTGATGGTTAATTGCTGAGTATATCTCCCTGTCCTTTCTCAACCAATCAGCTTTTTGTCACCTTATCTCTCCCCTGTTCAGTTGAGGAGGGGAGTGACAGAGCAGCTTTGGTGGGCATCTGTCATTGAGGCAGGGTCAAGCCACCACAGTCTTTTTTGATGCCTAACGTAGGGCATGAGGAATTTAAGATAAGGGTGGTAGTGGGGAGCAGTGATGGGCAAAACATGGACTGAACAATGGAAGAGAGTGGAATGATTGTGAAGAATTTCTGTTGTTGTAATTGTGTTGAAGGAACAGGAGGTGAATGGTGTGTAAATTGTCCACTTTCATTCAGTGTTGTGGTAACAGGTTTTGTTCCTTTGTTTTATTTTATTTGTTTATTTGGGGAGGGGGGTGTTGGTGTTTGTTGTTGACATGCGTGAAGGTTGTGTGATGAATGTGGATTTTAATGATGATTTTAAACATGTGATTCACAGAGGCAGGGGTGGAAGGAGTAGTACTTAGCTAGATATGTCTCACTTGCTGTGACCTGGACAGAGACTGTTGTTGGGGGAGGCTACCAGGAGCCCAGCAGAGTGTCAGCCTGGTATGCTGATGAGCTGCTGAGGATGGAGAACAGGACTGGGGAAATGCTGTGAGAAACATTTCAGAGAAGCTGAAAGCCCTTCACTAGTATATTCACTCATTCCCATTTCTATGGCTTCCACTCCCTTAAGGCAACAGACAGTGCCACACACTTCTCTGAAGTTAGTGAAATGTAAGACCTTTTAAATACTAGTATTTCTAGGGACCTCTGGGTAGGTTCACCACCTGCTACCTCATATAACAGCTGCCTAAAGCAGTTTTAGTCACTTTTTCTATTATAAAACCTTTTGCTGAACTCCTCATCACAGACTGATAAGACTGTTAGGGACTGAAAGCTGTGCAGGTTCCCCTTTGCAAGTGCTGTGAGCACTAGGCTGTACCAGTACATCCTGCTTCGTATGTCCTGTGTACAGCCTCCAACAGGACAGTTAAGCACAATGCATCTGCACAGGGGCAGGGGTTTCCCGGATTATGTTGCAGTGGCACACCTGATCCAGTTCTTTCTATTCTTTCTATCCAGTTCTGGGTGTTTTCAAAACACCCAGGTGTCTCACAGGGGGTTTCTTTTTTTCACACAGGCAAGGTAGTCTGGCAGTCTCCCAAATTACAGAAAGCTGGACACTAGCAAAGGGTAACCAGTGACTGAGTGTCTTGTATAAGTCCGTATAGTTCAATTTTTGTGAATATTTGTCCCCTTGCATTGGCTTCCTTTGAGTAATCCCCTGTTATAAAACAACGCCATGTGGGCATAATTTCCAAAACATTTCAGTTAGAAATGAAATACAATCAATACTATCCTTCATTTAATTAAGTCAAGCACAAGCTGTTGCAGTAAACAGCTACATGACCCTGATATATCATCTTCTTCTAGGTGTACCTGGAAGAAGTTTCTTTAAGACAGAATTTCAGTCTAGCTTTGGTGCTGGCTTTGCTATAAACTTAAAATTTGGAAAAGAGATTGTCAGCTCTATAATTCCTTCTAGAAACACTGTTCAGATATTTCAACTGTTGTTTCAAGTACACACCTTGACTTAATCATTGTTAGGCTGTTAGTGGTGAGAACTGTGTAAATGCCATTCAGACTGTGAAGAAACCTGTATAATGAGCTAAATTACACTGTTCAAATTGTAGAGGCATTGGTTTGTCTGTTGCTTCCCATATATTCCTCAGTATATGAAATTATTTATTATTGCATGCATAGCTATTAATTTAAAATGCCATCCTTGATTCTCAAAAGTTACTATGAGAAAGAGATTTTTCTTGGACATAAGCTTTAGATTTGCTGACAACCCTCTAAGAAGAGCAGAACATGAAAGAGAAGTCCACAGACTTTTGCTCTTAAAAACGAGCAGGTGGCTGCATGGTTATAGGAAATAGTCCTAGAAATTGTGTGTGTGTGTGTGGCACAACACAGCTTTGAAATGCTGAGGGTGGTCTGGCGAGGCTCTCACCAATGCCTAACTTTCCCTTCATGTCACAGTGACTTATCACCAGCATTAACTGTGAAGGCTTCCCTTCATACCGAAAGGTGTAAGTGCAAAACCGCTTACGGAAAGACCAATAAAAAGGACAAATAACTACACAAATGTCACTGTTCTCTGTGAATATCAGAATGCATGGTGAAAGTGAATCTAAATGGAGCCTTTTAGAACACCATGTGAAATCACAGACGGGTCTTTCTAAAGCATCACAGGTGGCTCTTCCCTAGAAACATGGGAAATCTTTGCCTCTAGTACTCTTTACTCCCTTCAGGGAAAAAAACAAACTGGCACACCTTATGCAACAGTGCATTAACACCTTTTGATAAAATGCCTGCCAAAACTCCATGCAATTCGAGGATTTACAACAATTAGTCAGGAGTATTTATTCATCATTCTAAATGCTGTCTTTGACTTTATTGGGTAAGTGGTTTTACTGTGGCCTCAAGATGAGGTCCCAGTTAAGTGAGTTGGGGGTATTGGATGAGAACTCATAAATGAAACCATTGCTTTCTTTTGTAATATTTCACTGCTTTTTTTTCTATAGTGACTGTGTGTGTCTGTGAAAACACAATAAAAGACACTCTCACACCTGCTAGGTTCAGCAGAAAGGAGGGAAAAGAGAAGAGTTTATTTACATTTGACATATTTTATAACACTCTCAACTCCACAAGGGATTGGAGAACATGTCACTTCCTCCTCAATTCCACTGGAGAAAAAAGATGCTCATCAAACTTTCTCTTATCACAAAAGGAATGAAAAACAGAATAGATGGTTAAAGAAACATCAGCTATTGTTTACATAAAACTGTGTGAAAATCTTTGACTCCAAGGTTAAAACAGAAGGCTTAGCAGAAAACAAGACAACAACTATGAATGTGAGTGCCTGCCAGTATAAAGCATCATCTGTTACTTCTTATGATCACTTCAAATGAAAGTCTGAATGTCCCCGCTTACTGGAACATAGCTTCCTAATGTAGGCTTGATGCATCTTATCCCTGCTTCAAATTACTGCTTTGCTTAACATAAGCATGCTCAAGGCATCTAACCTTATTCATGACTAAAATGATTTCTTTTGTGAAAGTTGAAAACCAATCCTTTGAGCTTAGTATGAAGCCTTCTCTGAAGGCAGAAAGATACTGTGTGTGCGGGGTGTTGGTGTTTGGTGGTTGTTGGTTTTTTCTTTTTCTTTTCTCCTATACTGTCTCTGTGCTTTGAGTTTATAAAAAAAATTAAAATAAAAATTTTACTTTCAACCAACAGTTTCCAGCTCCAACAAAAATAGTAGGGAAGAGAGGAAACTTAAGTTTCAGCATATTCTTACAATGTCAGTTTAAGAACAATGAAATTACTCCCAAAATCTGAAATGTCTTGGAATATAGTGTCAATATAGAGTTTAATGACAGAACATGAATGCTGAGATATTTGGATTCAGATTCAACTCTTGATTGTAGCAGTATATCCAGAGAACTAGGTCTTGGCTATGGGTTTGTCTTTTGTATGCATAAAGTAGAAATACAAACCTTTTATTCCTTTAGAAATTGTTATGGGAGTTTTTGCTTTACAATGCATTTTTAGTTGTGCCATATAATGATAGAATAGTTTGTGTGGGATGGCACCTTGAAACATAGTCCAGTCCAATCCCTTTGCAATGAGCAGGGACATCTTCAACTAGGTCAGGTTGCTCGAAGGCCTGTCCCACCTGACCCTGAAAGTTTCCAGAAATGGGGCATCCACCACCTCTCTGGGCAACCTGTCCCAGTGATCCACCAACCTCACTTCATAATTTACCACCCTCATCTCTTCTGCCATTGGAAGAAAAAAATGTATTCTTGGACAGCCAGTTATGTGGGGAAGATGATCTATCTGACTGTAATTTGATATGATATGTTCCAGGTACACTGAAATCTCTGTTCTTTCCATTACTTTTGACCTTAAGGATCTTCCAAGACTGTAGCACACATTTATAACAAATGAGTGTAAGAACACCAGACACAACTAGACAAGACAAAAGCAATTCATGCATCTTTCATGTTCATAGCCAATTTTTTCCTCAGACCTTCCTCAGGCAGGTTTTCCAAACTTCTGAATAAGGACTGTATTTTAAGACAAAAGTAAGATACACAGTGAACAGTTGCAGAGTACTATATTGAAGCTGTCTAGCTGACACCTGGGCTAGATTAACTGATACCTTTTGTTGCTGCCAATTATCTAAGTGTATAGTATCCATTTAAAGGTTATCTCTGCTGGAATGCTGAAGAGAGGGTCTATTTTGAGTTGGATTTAAGTGACATTTTCTCTTTACTGGTTAATGCAGATGATATATCTAACAAGCCTCTGCACTTCTGATTTTTAAAATACTGATGGATGCAGGTGACTGAGAAGGATACATTTGCTTTCCTGTGGCCCTGAATTAAGATAAAGAGGCAAGTTGAAAAGGTGTCAGAAAATTTAACAATAAGGACAGAAACCCTATAGAAGTCTGGTACCGTTCATAATAAAGAAGCAAGGCAAAGTATTCTTCTAATATTTTCTAAGGGGTAATTCAAGAGATTTTTTTAAATAAAGACTCTACTCTTCCTATGAGGTGTCAAATAACATCACTCCTTATGAATGATATCCTTAATCCTACTGCCTATGAGAATGGTACTTCGAAGTTTGTTTTCATCAGTTTGTTTCATCTACAAAAGTACAAAAGCTACCTGAGCAAAATAATTATAGGGAATATTATATGTACTTTCTTTGCATAACTGAGTCACATTTTTTTGTGCCCAGATATTAACAGTATTCAACGCCAAGTAGCAGTGAAGCTATTAAGGAAATCAATGCTAGGATTTTTCCTGCTGCATCTCTGTAAAGCATCAGCTGATCACCTAATCTAAGATGGTGGGAATTCAACAGCAGGATTAATTGCATTACTGGCAGAAATTTTCACACTTAGATCTTTTATTAGATTTATTTTTTCTGGGGAAAAAGCCTTCACTGTGAAAGGGAAGCAAGCTGAAACCTGAGACTTGCAAAACTGAGGACTTCTAAACCTTTTTCAATCAAAAGAGGTGCATGCCTTTGGAAGGCTGACTGGCTGGGATATTTGATGCTTTTTGCAAAATAGAAAATTCAGATAAAGCTGAAACAGAAAAAAAAAATGCACAGTGAACTTCTGTGTTATACAATGTGAGTGGGATTCTGGGGTTCTACGTAGACTTGAGAAGATGAGATGATTTCCTGGTTCCTGGTCACATTTTTATGCTAAGTTTTTTTTTTCCTAACACTGTACCAGAGTGAAATCCAGCATGCATCAGGATACATCAGCATGCATCAGGGTGCATACATCAGACCCAGCACACACGAGCATGCAGGCTCATCCCACTCCTCCTGCAGTGTGGTTTCCATAGGAGCCTGGAGTGCTTCAGGCTGGAGTCTGAAATGCTCCAAAAGGGTCCCTTTCTGGACGAACGAGGAGGCAGGGCGCCACAAAGTGCTGTGGTGTCTGGGCAAAGCGCGTAGGTACAGGCTGAGTCTCTGAGGTGGAAGGCAGAGTGTGGTTCCCCTAACAAGATTGGAAGAGGCCACCACTGCAATTGCTCATGGAGCAGGCCTGGGAGGGTGGGGGTATCAGAGGCTGCTGATTTTGCAATTATATTTATGCAGAGGAACCAGAATAAGCAGACTTGGAATGACAATTAGAAGGCGTACTGCAGCTGTGCTGCAAGAGAGAATATTGAAAATGTTTTCAGAGGTTGATTAATGTGGAGAGAAAAAAGGGCAATGACAGAAATAAGTGTAGGTTAGGCATTAGATATAGCAAAGCGGGCTGCTACCACCAGATTATTAACAGCCCACAGTGATGCTGAGGACACTTTAATAAACCCATTCAGGGAGGATTACTGCTATTAGGAATAATGATCAGTGGCAGCACTGTGTTTTATATGAATAATGGGGACTATATCCTCCAGCAACAATCTCTGCTAGAGCTATTTTACGTCTGCTGATACAGATGACATTTTTCTTTGATCATAGCAAAGTGGGTAGTTTGATACTTACATTTTCATCATTATAAGAAATCCAAAACCAACCAATGAAATTATCAGAGCTCTGTAAATTAGTGTTACAGAAAAGATGGGCAAGCAGATACATAGACAGAAAATATTTGGAATGTGATAGAATCTCCAAAGTTAGAGTTTGAAAAAAGCTTATTTTTATTCCATTGACCTGACTCTGTCCGCTCAGAGGCATAGCCAAGAATTTCTGCACAAAATCTTTCTTGCTTTCCTATGAGGCACGACACATTAAAATGAGCTGAATTGCACAGCTTTTTGCAGGCTATCTGCAGGCACACTCTCAGTCCGCTGCCTGGGATCCATTGCAGAGTGACCTGAGGCCTGGGACTGCCCTAATGTCGTGCAGAACTGCTTCAAAGGATGGAGCAGATTACTTCTGTAAATGGTAATTTGTGGTAGGGTCTCTTCTTGAGATGAATGTTTCTATATAAGAAGAAACTTCTTTACTGGTTTAATGTAGATGTGGCTAGGGCTTGGTTATGTTATAGAGTTTGGGAGTGTTTTTGCTGCTGATTCAGTAAAGGGAAAGTCCTTTCTTCACTATCGAAAGATATTAACTTGGAATCTAAAACTGTGTTTTACTGGCATTTAGGCAGTTATATTTAATCTGGGGACACTGAAGCTTATAAAAAAATGAACATGTAAACAATTTTTGCAGAGTAGATTCATACATTAAGAGAAATTCTCACTGATCAGAAAAAAAACAAACATTAGCGTACATGGAAAAGAAAATGAAAGAAAATATCAGACAAAGGACAGGAAAAAAAGGAACAATTCCCACCTCTCCTTCTTGTGGTGTGTGTCAGTTCTCCTGACAGGCATCATGTTCCAGAAGTTAAGCCTTTGTCTAGCAAAATTTCTGCACAGAAGAAATTTCCAGGCAAGGTGGGAAGAGTGAACAAAATGGGTTTAAATTTCATTTAGATTCATTTATATTTCACAGGTCTTTCTGCAGGATCACTTTTCCAATAAACCTATAAAAAGCCAACAAACTATAAATAGTAATAAGTAATTGGCCTCTGGCATTTTGCATTAATAGTGAGGATCTTCTTTTGCTCAAAGAAAATCTGCAAACCTGTCAATGCAAAACAGTGACAAAAGCTAAGGAGGCACCCTTCTGTATCCAGAGGACTGTCTTGCACTTACAGGCCTTGGTAAGTTTCATTTTCACTGAATCTCACTGGCCTAACTCTGCTGCCACTGGGAATTACACACACTGATTTCAAAACCAGCCAAGTTAAGGCAGTGGTCTGGAAATCCCATTTCTGTCTCTGACAGAAACCTCGTCTCTGCTTGCATGGAGAGAATGTTTCTTTTCTGAGCCCTTTCAGGAGTTCAGAGCCCTGCCACAACATCCAGTGGTACCCTGACCACTCTGGACTTCAGAGTGGCAAACGCTGCCACCCTCTGAAAGAGATGTTACAGATTTAAACCAGGTATCTCGAAGGCTTTACAGTGCAGTCACTATGCTGAGGTCCTGATGGTACTGTTCCTGCCTCAAATCCACTTTTGTCATCACCAGACATGCAGTAGCTTTAAAGCTGGAATCTAATCTTCTGTGTGGAAAAATGGAGGTATGTGCTTGGGCTACATTAGGACACAAGTGTGTCAGTGAAGAAAGTGTGGGAACTAGATATCACATCAAGTTGCTATTTGTTGGACATGCAGCTTCTCTTCAGTGACTGTCTCATTTCAGTATTTTTTTGTGCTGTAGGGACACACTCTGATGTCTCCCAACTTGCCTTTGTCCCGCAAGTAACCATGCAACCCAGCTTCTCAAAATGAAATGTCATGAGCACTGAGGTACATTAGCTACCACAAGATCTGGTGTTTGTGCCTTTTAAGTACGTTCTGATTTCACGAGAGTTTGGGTGTTTTTCAGGAATGTTGATGTAAATGTAGTTTGTTTTGCCTGATGATCGTATTTTTCCATGCCTGTCACCACATGCTGTTGCTGTGATCCCTGAGCCACTCATGTTTTCCTCCTCTTCACACTCATCCTCTTACCACACCACCAGGGATGTGGCTGTGTATGGAGCTAATTTTAAGTACTTTGATGGAGACTACACACCTGAAACAACAACAGGGAAATTGCCATACCATCAAATAAACAATGTAGGAAAGAAGCTTTTTTTTAAACAGAAGCTTATTTTGGTTTAGAATTTATCTGGGCTGCTGATAGATCCTTTCTGCCATCTCTTCTGTGTTATCTGACATGATATGGTATAACCATTAACTCTACTTACAGTTTCACATTCCAAAGTGTACTTAAATAGAAAATAATCCAGTTATAACCAATCAAAGCTCTGTTTTATCTTGTTTTTCAGTTTGTTGGATGAGAAAATAGAAAATTTGATAAAGTGTAGTGTTCTGGGTCGTAACAGTGTCCCTCTTGTAACACAAAATGAATGCCATTAGTAATGAGAAAAAATTATGAGGTAACTTTGCTTTGCATGCTCGACGAGTCCTCTATTCAATGCCTACTACAGGTTACTTATGAGAAGTACCTTGGAACAGCTTTATATTTTGGTGAAAGCATGCAAAACATGTTTGAGTAACTAGAGTCAATACAAGTCCATGGCTTATTACCAGTGAAAAGCCCTGGTTACTTAGGAAACATTGTGCAGCAATTTGATATGGAAAGCCGGAAGTCACTTGGATAATTTATTGAATAGCTTCTAACCTCTCCTGTCTTTGTCTGAAAAAATATTGTTGACGATCTGGCAAAAGCTGGTATCTGAATTTCTCTAGTGTTCTTGCTGGGGTCATGGCAGTAAGGCCCTGACAGAGCAGCACCCTAAGTCACACCGTAGATGGGGCTGTCTCTGCCAGGTCGATGTGCTGGAAGCTCAGCCTGTCATGGGAGTTTCAGCATTACATGAAGTCACAGGTCAGCTACTGCCAGAAAGTGCTGCTGCTTGTCCACCTAGAAGTCACTGTATTCTGAATGAATGTCTGTGTCTGCTACCAGAGAGGACATAAAGGAAACTGCTTGAAAAAATGTGAAGGGAAAACACAGAACTTTGCGACACAGGGTGAAACCTATCAAAAGATCAGGTGTGTTACTCCCTCCGTGCCCAGTGAGGATGGTTAGCTGATCTGATGTGACAACCAGCCCACCAGAGCTGCTGACGTGCCTTCAGCTTTGCTGAGGGAGGTGTGGCACCTCTCATGCTGCCACCCTGGTGCTAGAGTGTCCATTAATACATTAATACAAAATTCTTATCAGGCAGAGTTGCTTCGTGCACTGTAGCTATGTGTGACATGGTTCAGTTAGAAAAGATGGAAAGAGGTTTAGTTCTACAGTGAAATGTCCTGTTAAATGGGGAGCCTGCCAGCTTTCACTGGATTGCACACTGACAAATCCTACACTTGATGAAATAAATGGGATTTTTGCTATCCACATCAAAGGACAGAGGCAAAAAATGCATTGCAATAAGGAAAAGGGGAAAAAAAGAATAAGGAAAAAGGAAAAAAGAAAAAGGAAAGGGAAAAGNTCTTTTCTGCAGCTTTACTGGAGCAAACACTAGCGAAGACAAAAAGCCCGCACTTCCCAGCCCTTTTGTCTGGGTGCCTGGGCGGGACAGAGGGATTTACAACCAATGGAGTTCTGCACAATGTGAAATGGCAGAGGGCATATCCAAAGGGGAAATCTCAGGAAAGGGATCTGTTTGGACGAACAAATGGAGTGTCGGACGCAGCCGAGCCCTCCAGAGACACACATAGAACTGGGTGGGGGAAACCTTGAACTTATAACAATATGCAACGAGCAGTTCCCATAGGGGCACAGGAATTAGCAGTGACCAGGAGATGTCAGCGTGCAGAGCCCTGAGTGCTCGTCACTCACCAGGCATTGTTAGGAGTGGGTCCAGTAACCAGAGCAATCTGCACAGCAACAAAAAAAGGAAAAAGGAAAAGGGAAAGGGAAAGAAAAAGAAAATTATTCTGGGACAGAGTAACTATCTCTGGCTGGGAAGAAAGAATAGTCTTCGGCCACAGTAGAAAGGATGGTTGTAAATTATACTTGCTCTCTGTTGCTGCTGGCCGGGGACAGATAAGACCTTGAAATAAATAAAATCAGTTCCAAGGCAGTTCTTGGATTTATCCCAGCTGTTCATGGCCTCAACCAGAGACCACTGAGTCTTTTCACTGGACTCAGAATACCATAAGTTTCCAGCAGTGGAGTCAGGATGCCTTATTCTGTCCCTGTCTTTTGAGAAGCAAAACTCTTTGGTGGTAATGACTGGATCTTTTGAGGGAGCAGGCTGAGGGCTGAGACAGGGAATGAAGTAGAAGGGACTATTGCTGAAGAGGAAGAATGAGGAAGAATCAGTGGAAGCTTTTGAGGAGAGTGGGATGGTGATATCTCCTGTATTTCTTTTGCCAAGATTTCCTTTATTTGAGCTAATCCTATGTGTAACTTCAGATTCTTTCCACTCCTTTCTCTTCAACTGTGTCTATTCTGCTTTCCCCTTCACTTGCTATAACTGCAATCTGCTCACTCTCCTGAGGTCTGCAGATGAATGTAGTGAGATGGGTCCAGTACACAAAGACAGACTCATAATTTTTCTGTAACCAGTGCACAAGAGCAGCAAGTGCCCTCAGCAACTTCTCACTTCTTTGCCTGCAACACTGCAGTGGTGATCTCCACCTCCCACCCCCCAGCCCCAGCATATCTCACTGTCCATAGTCCTGGCAGGGACAGAATACTCAGTGGGTTTCGATCTGGCACTGGCTGGGGTGCCTTGATTGCTCTGGCCAGTGGTCCTTGTGTCTCCACTTCGAGTAGCTCTTATACATTTTTCTTTCTTTGCCTACGTGCTATACATGAGTGTGTGTGCGTGTGTATACACAAACACAGGTACACATTATCCCAAAAAGTGGAGCGCAGCCAAGGGGGTCAACAGATAGGTTACAATTTTGATGGATTTGCTGCACCATTTTCATGGTTCTTTAGTTTTGCCACTGACATAATGTGGATAGCAATGCAGGTCAGACAGAGCATCTCACTGTCCTTCCTCTACCAGAGATGAGAAGGAATTATTCTCCTTATGTTAGAAAGACTTATATTATCCACAGTATGGGTTTCCTGGGGCCGCTTGAAAACCCCATATATAAGGGATTTCTGGAAGATCTTTGACCTCAAAACTCTGAACTTGCCGTATCTGCTGAGGCTGGAGTATGCAAACTCCAGCATACCCTTCCCTTCCCACCCAGTATGGGAATTCCTGTGTTGAAGGAGTTGGTGTTTTGTTTCACATAGGTACCCAGGCTGTCTGGAGGCAGAGACATGTTTTCTAACAAGGCTGTAGTCACAAACCAGTTAAAGAAACCTAGGCAAGGTGTACAGCTCAGAAGAACATTACCTGTAGCAAGTGTGTGCTGGGTTGATTTTTTTTTTTTGCATATTTAATATTGAAAAGGGTAATGTAGTTACAGATATGCAAAATAGTCTTTTTTTTTTTTNTTTTTTTTTTTTTTTTTTTTTTTTTACTCTCTACGAAGTATGCAAACGGTACAAAGGAAGGGGTTATTTGTCATAAAAACTTTGTGATGTTTCAGTCAATGAGCATGGATGTACTAGGGTCATCCTTTGGAGAAGCTTCCTCTGATACTTTATATTACTCAGTTGTCATTTTGCAAAGATATTTTAGGAAGCTAGCATTTATTTACTTCCAAAGACAATATTACTGAGTCTGGAGTTAACCTGGTAAAGAAGACAGAGTCCCTGTCTTGCTAAAATCATGCTGATAAATTACCAGAGCCAAGAGTAACCTCAAGGAACTTTCCTTGCACAGACCTGAAAATGTATGAAAAGCTTATAAAATGTGTGAAACAGCTTAAAGCACACGTGAGCAAGGCTGGCCTGGACACAGTGCTAGCATCTCATTATCAGAACCAATGCTGGCTTTTAGTGTATGTGACAAAGTGGGAAGGAAAACGAGAGAAAGACTGAACAGTGAAGGGATAAAAGGAGAACAAGATGCAAAGGAGGGTTGGATGTGCTGTGTGTGTCTTGTGACACCCTTTTTTTAGTCAGAAAGAGAGACGAGAGACCTGAGCTTGCAGACCTCCACTGCTGTCGATGAAAAGGCATGAGCTGCAAACCGAGCCGGTAGTACCAGGCACATGCTCACATCCGTGCTGGCCAGCCTGTGACAGTGATGTCGTGATGTCCTGCAGATGGCTGGGAGAGAGGATGATGGAACAAAGTAGTGATTCATTCCTTGCCCTCTAGAGGTATTCTCACAGTGTCATCCAAGTGTATGAATCAGAAGGACAAATACACACTGTATTTTCTGTCCGGAAATTCAGACAGAAACTGTCTGTAAAACACTTCTCTACCACTCTGGAGACTTACAATAGTGTCTATCAACCATTTTCTAAATAGTGGTGAAATTTCAATTTCCTGTGTGACTTTCAAGGGAGGTAGGTGCACGGTGGGAAAGCTGTGCTGTAAAGAATGGAGAGCAAATGCTGTATCTAGGGTCTGCTTTGCTTTTGATCTCCTTCCTGTCGTATCAGTCTTATGTCCTGACATAAAAAATCCCAAATGGCCCTGGTTTTAAAACAGGTGGGAACAAGTCTAAAATACCAGCAGTATCCACACTTCGAAAAAACTCAATAAAACTTGGTCAGGCTTCTATGTCCTTATTTGCCTACCCTGTTTCCTCAATAAATAGATGTCAGATAGAAAGAAATGAAGTAAGAGTAAATAATTCACAGTATATAGGAGGTTTTATTGCTCGAAGAAATTAATATTTCTATGGATCCGGTTAATGACATGTTCTGAAATGAAATTACATTACAGATGCTTCTTATGTCCTTAAATAATATTTTATTAAGTTCAAATACACGCTTTTTTTTCTTCTTTACAATGCAGAAGAAACACATAAAGGTGGAAACAGGACAAATGCAGCTAAGGAAATTATCCTCCTATATCAGATGCTTCCGTAACATTGTAGTGTCCATAAATTAACAATCTGCTTGGTTGGAAAAAAGGGTTCTATGAAGTAGTTACTGTCTAGCATGTAAATAAAAGTACTACCTGTGTTTAGAAATAGGGTAGAACATAGTTTGACTGATCAAAATATGGTGACTGAACTTCTCGCACTGGTGATTCCAAATTCTGCAACTGCCTTTCACTCTATTTTGGCCTTGTTGCTGGAAATGACGTAGTGTTTCACCTCATCCACGTTCTCTGAATTTTTTAACCAAAAGGAACAATTCCAGCTTTTAAATAACTGAAATAGATGTTGGACCTACATATATATATATACATATACATATATATATATATATTCTTTGTATTTGCACCATTCTCTCTGTCCTGTTGCTTTTTTCCTTCATTATCTCCAGGGTGAAATCTCCACCTTGCTCACTTGCACTGCCTGGAAGGTCTCTTCCATCTGTACACGTCTTCGAGTCTCTTGAAAGTCACTGAGTTGGGCTGATTCCTTGGTGGCAAGAACAAGGTAGACACAAAGAGTTGTTATGAGTATTCAAAATCCAGAGAAAGTCACTGAAGGTTTGTAAGGAGGATATGGAGTTATATCCTCTGGATTGTACCTTTTGGTTGGTTGACTTCAGATTGTATTAAACAACCTCTTGTAAGTTGCTGCATTTTGGTTGGCATTTGTCTTTAATACCTTAGAATGTTTTAAGAGTATCTTAAGTTAGATGATGTTCTTTTACTAAAGTGCAAGGCTGTGACAGAAGCCCCGTTTCTGACAATGCTGCTGTTGCAAATCTGTGCAGTTGTGAGTAAATGATTGAAAGACCACTTTCACTTTTTTAGTTTCTTAAGGGTTTAATCTCAGCAAAGAAAATCATAACTAGGTTAAAATTCTCACTTTGTAAAATGGCTTGATGCCTGTAAGTGTAGTGCTGAACTTAAAAGGGGATAAGGGAGCTGATACAAATCTGTTGCCAAATGCTTTTCTTGGCTATAGACCCACACTGAAATTTGAGGACTTCTCATATCTTGAAGTATTATAGAGCAGATGTCATGGTATTTCTTACTATTGTCCTTGACTGCAGAGGACAATTTTTATAAATCAGCCACCTTTATCTTCAATAATACTTTAAATATAATTTTTTTACAGTTTCTTCTGTGGCTTGCAAACCACTTGTGTATGTAGAAGGCCAGGCACACTGTTCTGTTTTGAATGTCAATAGTTATGAGGCATTGCACATTTGCAGAAAGACAGTACTGGGGGAAAAGCATCAGGATGGATAACATGACAGTCTATACGAATGCTCATAGTTTCTGACAGCTCCATTTTCTTCTGCCATCTGTGTCCTCTGTTTTTCTGGAAATTATGGTGCATCAGCAGTTCTCTTTTATTACCCAAAGCTAAATCAGTTTAGAAGGATATTTGATATGGCAGCAATTTCTTGAGTTACCACAGAAAAACTAGAATATTTAACACTCAAATAAAAGAAGTTGTACGTTGTGGACTTATAATTACTCTCGTATGTGCCAATTTAGTATCAGAAAATAATTTCCATATTTCTGAGCCTTCAAATCTTTCCCCCAGTTTACTCTGACTGTTTAGAATGGCTTTTAGGCAAAAAAAAAGAAGCCCCCCCAAAAACGAAAACAAAACAAAAAATCAAACCAACCGAAAACCCCACACTCAAATTTTATCTGTTTCATCCTAGGAGAGAAAAAGCATAGAGCTGTGTTTAAACCTTCCAATGTCCTGGAAAAATCCTTGGAACCCCTTGCAAAGTCCTGGGGGAGCAACCTTGGCCCTGCTGTTTCCTGCTGTGTTGTGCCAACAGCACCTCCTGCTTAGGCACAGGCTTATCCCATCATTTGGCACCATGGATTTTCTACATGAGTCATGAGAAAATCTGCCTTGGTGGGTAGGTCAGAAATAAATAGAGCAGTATCTGTGGACAGTGCACTTTTACTGGGTTATGCAGACCATTGTTTATTCAATATGCAAACGTTTGCAGTGTGGCGAACTAGAAATGCCTTTCATGGTTAAGTCCTATGTATAATAATGCAAGTTCTTGTGTATCTTGTGCAGGGATTAAGTTTGGAGTAGGTCAGGATTTGTATGCATTCAAATCAGAGGGAGATTTTGTCACTGGTTTCAGTGGGGCCACTTCAAGCAAGCTGCAAGCTGGGATCCACAATGCTGCTTTAAACACTCCCAAGCTCACTTCTAGAGCATATCTGTACTTGTTTCATCTCTGTGGCTTTATAATATTCCCATTACATCTTTCATTCTTCTCAAGTGATCATGTTTTTCCAGTTATGGGGCTGAAAGGTGGAAAACTTATCTCCTATTTCTCTTCTTTTACTTAAGACTAATAGAAACCATTCTCTGGCACAATATTCTTAGATCATCTACAGACAAATACTTTGTGACCAGTCCTCCCTTTGTTTCTGTTTGCTGGATGCTTTTGTTTCATTTTCAGTGTCAGGATCCTGAAAACATTCTGAAATGCAACAATGACGGTGGACTCAGCACTTAAAAAAAGTAGAGTACAGATCCTTGGGGTTCATAAGTCAACAATACTCCACTGACTGTCACTACCTGAACAGATGAGTCAGGAATACAAAGCTAAAGTTTTGAGATTCGAGTTGTTTGGAGTTTAGGAGGTTTTTTTCCCAGGTTATGGAATATAGTGAAACATAAATAAAAGAAATATGCATCTGTGGCTCACTTTTCCAGCTGAATTATTTTTATCTCTTTATGATTTTCGTACAACTCTTAATCATATTTTTCTTACTTCTAGGTATTGTAAATACAGAAGTATTTTTCTTACTTCTAGGCACTGTAAATATTTGTTAGACCTGCCCACCAAAGCTGTTTCAAAACTCATTGTCTCCACGTGAAATGAGAATGAATTATCCTTCCACTTACTCACAGCTTTTACATCTGATAACACAACCTTACGGTCGAAGTGGGATGTAGTAGCACATAGGGGCCATCATCCTAGCTCTGCTGATGGAATATGTGCCATGTACTGGAACACTTGCTGATATAACTCATCTGTTTCTGCGGGTGATTTGGCTATCCAGAAGGTGCCTGCTTCTCTTAGCCCAGTGAGACAGAGCTGGGTATGGGAAAGCAAAGGTTAGAAGCCCTTTCTTAGATGAAAACTGGCCCGAGGGAGTCAAATGGGAAGATCCTATAGACTTTATGAGGCCAGGTGGAAATTCAGTACTTGAAGATGAATTTGGGATCTCAAAGCATTGTAATTTTTTTTTGATATCCATGGGACACCTGGTGGCCTATGCAGCAGTACAGATGTGGATTCTTTTCCAGCTGGCACTCCTCATTTCTGCTAACTTTTCCCATGTTCTCCTCTGGGATCTGTAATCAGCCTTACAGTTGGAAAGAGACTGTCTTACAAGTACTTTTCTTGTAAGACAGTTCTCTCATCTGGCTGCAGTTCTCTCATCTGGCTCATCAGTTATCTTTGTTGCTTTCTCATTGCTGTGGAGATGGTACAGTCTTCTAGTAACTCCAACAGTCTTTGCAGTACCACAATATACATCAAGTTGGTTGGAAGTAGTTCCACAGTCCTTACTGCCTAAACAAAGTGCTTTTGCTGTCTGTCTGTGGGGTCACATTAAGGATGTTCTGACAGTAGATGAGACATCGTTCTCTTTGGCGTTGACTGACTCGTTCAAGGAGGGTTTTGTGCTCCTTGACTTTATTTGACCCCTGGATTTTATAAAGTTGGGGAAAATCAGGTTGGTCAGCTGGAGGACATTTGTGAAACAGGGACTTCTTTGAATGAAAATCTTCCTTAAGAAGTTTGGGAACTATATAAAATGCTACGAATTCTACATGAAATTTCTACAGGTCAGAAGTAATAAGGGACAAAGCACATGTTTTATAGCCAATAGAGTAGCCAACTGATGTCAATCCAATAACTGGATATGGCTAGAGGAGCAAAAAGAGCATTTGTAATTCTTATGGGAGTTGTAAGGCCAAGCCAGAAAACGTCATTAGTATGTGTCATAGATCTCTAGCATATCAGCAGCTCAGAGGTCTGTCCTGTTGTGAAGGCACAAGAGAGGGACACGGAGTGCTCTGGCACTTGTGTTGTTGTAGGGCTTTGCAAACAAGGAGCTCTGGCTGAGGGACTGAGAGGTACCTGCACAGTTCTGCCAACAAAGGAGTGGAGTTTTAAAAGTCGAAATCTATTTGGTTTTGATTTTTCACCTTATTTTCACTTTTGGATTATTCTGGGTTTTGGCAAACCTCTCATTTTATTTCAACACTTTTTTTTCTGTGCTAAAGAAGTATATAATTTTTCATTACACAATCACCACTTTCCTGTGTTCATCCCCCTCTTTCTGGACTGGTGAACTTTGCCTCAATACTTGAGAATGGAGTTTGAAGCCCTCTTGATTGTAATTTTAACAGGATATTTTGGAATAGCTTTGTTCACTCTAGTGACCCTAGAGAGCTCTAATTTTATGAAGACACATAGCATATGTGATGTGGTGGTTTAATAATAGTTGCTATGAAGCTTTTCAGCAGTTATTTAACAGTAATTTGTGGCAATACTTGAGTAAATTAAAGCATTCTCCATAGTCCTGCCAATATGTCCTAGTGCTGATAAACAGTTCTGTACATGTTTGGTTTTGTTCATTCTTTAGCACCCAAATACATCATCATCCATCAAAGAACAAGGCATATGCACCCTGCTCACAGGACACAGCCCTGAGATTGTATTTTGCAGGGCATTGACTCTGACAGGTTCAAGGGTTGTGGTGGATGATCAACAGAGCATGAATTTGGAGTGTGAGAGTACATGGAAAGGAGCTTGTTGATTGAATGTGTGATCAGAATGACAAAGAGTAGGAAGAGGGAATCAGCAGACCTTGTCTATGACATTAGCAGGGTATTCGGAAACCGCTCTGTCCACTATTTTTGAAAACTAGGTGGACAAATGAAGAGAAAACTTAATTTGGATACTATCGCTCCAGACCACCTCCTGTGGCCTGCGAGCATTGTTCACTTGTCCATGGAGCATTGTCAGACTCAGTATCCTTTGTCATCCAGATGCAGGCAGACAAGTTTGGCAGCCACAGCATCCTTCTGCTTCTACCCCTTCGATGGGTGCAGAGGGTGGCATGTCCGGCACCGGTGCCGATTGTGAGTGCTCAGTAAAACCAGTGCACTCAGGGGTCACTCTGCATTGCTGACCATACACCCTGCGTCCAGCCAGACTGGGCTGTAGAGCCAGCAGCTGCCTGTGCAACTTGCTGCTACAGTGATACTCAGCCCACAATATCTAGAAGCATGGACAACAGTGTTTGTGATTGCAGAGGACTTTAATTTAGCAGTAAGAGAGGCTGAGGCTAGATTAGACATAACTATGATTATCCAGTAAACAGTGCACTCAGAGATGTTGTGGGTTTGGTGTTATTTCATGTTTTCATCATTTCAAATCAGGGCTTTTGACAGAATATACTCCAACCCAACCATGAGACACTTTATTTAACAAAACATCTGTTTAATGACATTCTAGAGTCTGTTGATACACAAAGTCAGACTGGATGCTTACAGTAGTTCTTAAAATTTGAGACTTCTATGAGGTGCTTTGTCTTCACAGCCAATTATTTTAGTTATTCATGCACTAGAACAAAATTAGATACCTTTGAGACACTACAAAAGAAATTGTATCCTTTCACTGCTAATTCTGATATGCAGTGTGCCAGACTTGAACCATGTCTTTTGATGTGTGTTGTAAGATCATGCCAATAGCCAGAAGTAACAGCTTTCTTTCTGTCAGCATTTATTCAATTATAAATTGTTTATGGCCAGGCTTTGTTGCAGGTTGATTGTCAGCAGCAGCAGCACTTACTTCTTTATTCAAAGAAATACTAAATTTTCATGCCTAATTGAACTCTCTTTCCACTACAGTACATTCTGTGAAGCCTCTCTACTGCTTTCAGCAGCATTACCCTGGTCCAGAGTGAGCATCCACATTGACATAGTGCACCTTGTATTTTTACACTCAGCTAAATATACTGCTTTTCTCTAATTCCAGAAGAAATTTCTCTAATGCCAGAAGAAAGCTGGCAGCTGGATGAAGTATACTTAAACAGCTACTGCTTTGATGGAATGATCTGTTTTGCAAAAGTACTCATCCTCGCACTCATAATTTTGTAGAGAGAAATCCAAGCAGGTCTACTCATAGAAAAGCCATTTGGGGCCCAGTGTATGAATTGTCTGTACTCTGGTGCAAATGTTTTGGAACTGACCTCTGCTCTGAATGAAAACTGATTCAGACTTATCGAGAGACAGAAGCCAAAGAAGTGCCTCAGAGACACAGCAAAAGGAAGGGATATTTAGGCATTTTAATGGCTCCTCTTTAATACTTTCCTGCCTGAACAGAAAATGGAAACTCCTTATCCTTTCAAGCACTGTTCTCCTGTTTTGTCGCCGCCCCTATTTTTGGTCCCAGCTACTCTGGCTTTCCAGATCACTATTCCTAAAGATCTGAAGACTAGCCCTTCTTTTTGCAATTTTGTAACAAACACTAATTCCTTTCCTCTCTTATCTTGATCTTGATGTTACTGATGTCATGTTGACATCGTAGTCAACCTGTATAGAAAAGAATTGAGCACTGCTCTCCAGAGTGAGAAAGTGTGGAAGCAATTCCTGCCCTATCAGGACTGACATATGTAAGCACATGGTATTTGACCAAGACTTTGCTTTCTTTATGTTCATCTGAGGGATAAAGTACAGGAAATAAAAGGAACAGGAAATAAGATTTAAGATCAGAGAGCTGTTTTAAGTTTTCTCCAGAAAAGCTTCTGAATAAACCAATTCAAGTTAGCCAGAAATCTCATAAGAACAACTTTCAAACTTTTAGAACATGTGAGTATGTATACTCTGATCTACAGAGGATCTGATCTATAGAGATTTTTTTTAAACTTTCTGATACATTTGAAATTCAGCATGTTTCAAACTAGTTCTGATTCTACAGGATTTTAAAAAGTAGTTTATTTGGTGGTTTTCTTTGGTTGGTTGGTTGGTTGGTTGGTTGGTTGGTTGGTTNGTTGGTTGGTTTTTTTAGTTGTTTTTTGTGGACATAGTTCACAGACTCACAGAATATTCTGGGTTGAAAGGGACCCACAAGGATCATCGAGTCCAACTCTTAAGTGAATGGCTTGTACAGGGATTAAACCCACAACCTGGGTGTTATTAAGCAACATGGTTGAACCAAATGAGCTAATCTCAGGGTCATTAACTGAGAATAATATCTTTTAAACATAATTTTAAAACAAATAAATTTTTTTTCATATATAACTTGTTTTTATTATTTGTGTCAATTGCCATGATTTCATTGAAATACAGTTTAAAATTTCTAAAGTACAATTATTCCAACTAAAACAAAGGAATAACTGTAGTTTATTTTGTGGTATGATCCAAACATTTTATTTGATTCTTTTTTTTGAACCTCTGGTTGAACATCCTGCTACATGACAGTGGTCAGAGTTTTGCTTTGGACCATCACACCAGGACATTGTGTAGACTTGTGTGAAAAGTCTTTCGTGGACTACTGAAAAGAGTACACAGATGCCCTTCCTGTTCTCATCATTACAATTCCAGGCTGCTTCTGTCCTTAACTAGATCTGGACAGTGAGATCATACTTTGAACACAGAGAAGAGAATTACAGCCCTCTCCTTTTTACAAGAAAACTTCCTTGGGAATATAACACAAGCCATTGTTTAACAAACTTGACATAGATAATTTAGTGTTTGTAACACTTGTTTTGCAGAAGCTTCTACAAAGCATTTCTAACTTAAGTGGTGGGGTTCTTTCACCTCTCCTTGACCTAACAAATACCCCTATTGGGAAAATTTTGCAACAGCTGGATTGCTCATTAATCAATGGTAAATTAAGAAAATGACCTAGGACTGGTTATCAGCTGGATTTTCAGTATGTTGAAAAAGTTACATCAGCCTCCAGACACTGTAATATAAGGTAGTATAACACAGACATCCCCAATTAGGGATCTCCTGGGGTGAGGAACGGAATGGAGAAGAGAGATTGATGATACCATGTTTTGCTGAATGTCATCTGTGAGGAGTCTTTATGGCAGAAGTTCTATTTATGGCTATATAGCTGTGAAGGTTGTTCCCGTGCTAGTACCTGAGTAGCTGTACCACACTGACATTGTAATCTCGTGCTAATGGGAAGAATCTCACACTGTTCACTAGAGTAATAAGAACCCAAGCCCACAAAACACACTGTAAGATGATGCATCTCTTATCAGTTTTTACAAAATGTAAGTGCACAGTTCTCTCCATTAAACCCACAATGACTTCTTTCGTGCTGATTTAAAGTACCTGAAAGAGGGGGTCCAGGAAACCTTTCCTAGGAATTCCTACAGTGGTGTCTATATGAGAATGACTTTAAATAAAGTAAAATACCCTTGGTTTATCATTTTTCCTTTCAGCTTCAGCTGTGGATTGCATATCTTCCAGGAGCTGTGTTTTTTTTTCAGTAACCTTAATGCTTGTATACCAATTTTTAGCCAGGTTTCCTAAGTAACTGAGTTTTCTGTGATAACATGGTCAGTCTCTCCACCTGTGTACCAGTTCGCTCTGCCCTGGTAACTCTGCAGCCTGCTAGCCAATTTGAGCTGAGTTTCAAGGAGATGATAGAAATCTTAACATGACATATGTCCCAATGGGTTTTTTTTGAAATATATAAAAAAAAAAAAAAGGAAGGAAGAAAGAGATCTGAATTAGTACCTCAGAGAAAAAGGTAGACATAAGTCAGTTGTATAGCAATCTGTTTGGTAGCAGTCAGCCAGTCTTCATGCATGAAGGCAACTGGCCATAGCATATTGACGACATGAAGGAATGAGTAACTGAGGTTACTACACTGGGAAGGCAGGAGAGGGTATAAATCTGTAAGAAACCCAAACAGTTTTCCTGTTGCTGTTTTTTAAAGGAAAGCAGGTCTTAGGATGACAAAAGGAGAAAAGCTTCCAACCATGAAATGTAGCGCTGATAACTATTATCAATGAGTTCTAAATTGAAAATTGTAAAATTGGCACGGGCAGTGTTACCTGGGAGCTCTGAGCAGGACTGCCATAGTCCTTAATATCGTTTGCATTTATTTTTGTTGTTTATCTCCAAATCACTAGCTGCTGTATTCCTTGAATAGCTCATCCCTTCTTGTTTATCTATTGATATCCAGAAACCATTTGAAGAAATGTCAGAAATTTCACCAGCAGACAAGGCTCTGGTGTAGGAGAAACTGCTGGAGCAAGACAGCAAGAGGAGCTGGGTCTCAAGGAAAAGTGAACATAGTCAGGCTCCTTCTTGGAGTCATAAGGCATTTGCTCCTCACTGAAGGCAGAGTGCTCAGAAGAGGTTTGTTCCAGTGGTGCTCTGGCAGCTGTGGGTAGCAGAACTGCATGGGAGTAACTGGCAGGGCAGCAGAGCCCGTGGTGGACAGAACATTGGGCAGTGTGGCTGCAGGGCAGTACAGGCAGGGCAGGCTCTGTCATGGGGCAGTCGGCAGCTGAATTTGTCTCCACAAAATGACTCCACTGCCAGCAGCGGTGTTGTTTTGGGCCATTGTCAGTCAGCAACCTGTTGTGTTCTCTCTGGCCGTCAGATGTTGGGAAGGCTGAGGGCTGGTGCTGTGGCTGGCAGGTGAGCATACCTGGAGAGAAAGTGCAAAGGACACAAATACTCCTCATGCGTGTCCTTGGGGAAACTAGAGTGCAATCTGCAAGCCAACGTCCTCCAGCTTGGCCCTGAATAGAGTGCACAAATTTGAATAAATAAATCTTTTTCCCTGAGGAAATGCTCAAGTCTTTGTGTGGAGCTTTGACAGCAGAGAAAGCTATTGGAAGGAAAAATAATGCCGCATAATTTGCTTGTTCATCCAAGTTCAATAAAGTCCTTTGTGTACAGTTATTGCATTTTTTGCAAAATAAACATCTCTGACAATGAAACAGGTTACTGGAGACTAATCTACGTTCTTTGGTGGTTCCTTAGCAACCACAGTTGTGAATAAGTTGCCAAGCAGCCTGGTTCAATGCTTTGCAATGAAACAAGCAGAGAAAAAAATAAAATAAAAAGGTGCAAGACTGAATTGTGAAGTTAAGTGAGGACTAATAAGCAAATATTTGTGCTTTGTTTTTAAGGTCATCAGCCATTAGTTTTTCTCTACTCTTCCAAAAATACACATATTTGTGATTGAAGGCTGTGATGTGGTGCCTGGCAGTGAGGTGCAGGGTTGTGCTGGCTAGCACAGTGGTGGTGGTGCCGTTGGGCTGTGGGCTTCCCCTCTGTGGGCAGGGTTGGCAACCTGAACAGAAAGCTGGGACACAGAGGACCCTCCGAGACGTTCACCCAGGCAGCACGTGCTGGAGGTGCCACCAGAGGTTACCGATGGTTTCTCTGTGCTGGTGAAGGGCAGAATCTGTATGATGGCCAATGACAAATACAGGGTGGAAACAAAAGTCCTACCTTTATCTACAGTGAAAAGGTTACATCCATACTCTCCTCCTCACTGGAACAGAGGTTGTTTTCCAGGCAGGTAAAAGAAAGAGGTCCCCCGAGGCAGATGGGGATCAAAATCTGAGGAGGAGTAGACAGGAGAACAACCAGGGCTGAGAAACTATGGGGTTAACCTGGGGAGAGTTCACAGAAAGAAAGAAAGTGTAAAAGGGTTGCTGGCCACTGATCTGATTCTGATACCTCCACTAAGACCGCTCTTGCTGAGCTGAGGCAGTGCCATGAGAATACTCTGTGTGGCTTCAGGATGGGTGATCAGGGCTTTTCCTGCCAATGAGGGGCCTTGGCAGGAGCCTGCTGATGGGGTGGGCAGTGTCTCTAACCACACTGTGTCCCAGGGGATCACACAGACATGCCTGGCACACCCAAGAACCAGGACCACCAAAGGAGGGAGGAACTGGGAAAGCTACTGGGGAGTTGACAAGCCATCCCCATCTGTGGGGGCCAGCCGTATGGCCACACTAATATCAGATGTCTGGGGTCTGGGTCTTAACATAAATTGGTTTATGTCAATGTCTTCCTCAGGGCATTAGGCTCCACACTCCAGATGGCAGAGTGCCCTTGGTACAGAAACCATATGTTAGGATATAGGAGAGGATCAGGAGGAGAGAAGAAATACATTGTGCTGTATGTTTCTCATAACAATAGGGTCAATGACATTTATGTCATCATTAGTTGATGGCACAAATGACACTAAAGTAATGTGTGGGCATAATTAATGATGACAAAACGTAAGTACAGCACACATAGACTGCAAAAATTAGGCTGCATCACAAGATTTAAATTGGATCTGAATTTTAATCATTTAAAATCCAAAGGCTCTAGCAAGTCAAAGATTTTTAAAGCTTTTGGAGCAGGGCATAGTACCCAACTGTGGAGCAAGCAGTGTTATCACAATGTACAGCACTTGGAGAATTGTCAAATCTTGGAGACCTGAAGTATTAGACCGAAGCAGCACTGGGAACAGCAAAATCTCTGTGGTTGCTCAAAGAGAGACAGAGGGAGTGTGGGTCTGTCTGCTGGGAATGAGGGGCCACAGGAAGCAGGGTAGGAATGGCCTCAGAAACTGTCAGATCAGTACTGTATTTTTCTTTTCCTGTCCTAAACTCCCAGACATTGAATACAGTGTTTAAAACTCAGTCTGCAAAATGTGTTTTTATTTTACACTGCCTACCCCCCATCCCCCACCAAAAGAGGCATTTTTGTTATCTGACCTCACCAGAGCTGCATCCTCTTGCTGCTGCTGCTTTTTAATGATCATTTAAAAATGATTAACAATGCCTGGAGCCATGACAGCCTGACTTCCTGTGCTGAACTGCATGTCTGGATTTGCAGGAGGGAGTTCCTGACAAGAGAGTTTCCTATAAAACAAGGACACTTGGGTCATTGTTGAGAAAAAATGACTGCACACAAGAGGTAAAAGTCACAGGCTATTACAGATGCTCTGGCAGGGATTTTTTTTTGCTTGTTTAGGGTTTCTTTTTTTTAGCACCGGAAACACATTTGTTCGCAATTCCTAAAGGCATCAGAGCAACAGAATGACTAGCTGTTACCGGATGCATGAATCTAATCTTCAGTTCTATATTCTTTAAAAAAAAAAGCAAAGTGATGGGAAAATCTTCTTTAAAGCCCGGTAGGATTACTGAAAGATATCAAGCAGGGAGAAGCATGACAAAAGTTCACTTACACCATGGGGAAATGGAGACTTTGTAGGGTTTAGTTTCTGAAGCGGTGTCCTCAGTATGTGGTTGTCTACTGTCTCAGAAACAAAAACTGCAGTGTTTGCTCTCCGTTCCTACAAGTAGAGACCCAGTTTCGACTGATTGCGGGGCTCCTTCGCTGTCTGAATCCCTTGTGGTCCCTGGTCATGTCAGGGTTTATTAAAGCTTATTTCAGGTACTGTGTTAAGGTTTGGTCATTTAGGCTTGTTTCTAAATGAATTTGCTCACCTTGAAAAGCAATTTTATTTTGGATGAAAAAATATTTATATGTATAGATGGGAAAGAGGAAGAAATGCAGTTGCTACACATTTTTGGATGCTTTTAACTATCCTCTCTAGCTGACATTTGCTTTTCTCTGCTGCAGTACTATACAATGGAGAACTGAACACTCACCTGCCTGTAGGATCACACGTGCAATTGTATCAGGCACTATCTACTGGGTGTACCAGGCTGATACAGGAAGCTATTTCAAACAGGAAAGTTATTTCTATAAAATACTATTTTTATTTTTTCTGGATGGCAGAGTAGATGGAAGGAAGAAGACCTCCCTTCTTGGTTCCAAGGAAACAAGCTCATGAAAACAGCTCATATCCAATAGCAGAAGAGGTACTGCCATGCTGGGGTTCAGTTATCCACGTGTTATGCGGCCAGAGCGTCTGGGAACACAAGAGGAGTACCACATCTGGCTAGCTTGTACCACTCCATAAATCCATGGGTCCCCTTAAAGTTCCTTGTTCATCTCCATCAAGATCATAGAATCAGACTCATCTGGAAAAGACCCGTTTAGTACAACCATAAATCTAACGCTGCCAAGTTTGCCACCAAACCATGTACCATGTCTACAGATCTTTTAAATTCCTTCAGGCTTTTAATCACAGATTTACAGAATCTTAGAGTGGTTAGGGTTGGAAGGTATCACTGGATGTGTTATCACTGGAGGTGATCTAGTCCAGCCTCTCTGTTCAAGCAGGATCCCCTGGTACTGAGGATTGTGTCTAAATGGTTATTGAGTATCTTGAGGGAAGGAGACTCCACACCCTCTCTGGGCAACCTGTTCCAGTGATTGGTGGCCCACAAAGTAAAGAAGTTCTTCCTCATATTCAGGGGGAACTTCTTGTGCATCAGTTTCTGCCCACTGCCTCTTGTCATTCCCTGGCACCACTGAGAAGACCTTGGATCCATCCTCTTGATACTCTCCCTAGAGGCTCTTACACAGATTGATACAATCCCCTCTCAGTCACCTTTTTCTTGAGGCTAAACAGGTCCTGCTCTCTCAGCTTTCCCTAATAAGAGTGATGCACCAGTCCTTTAATCCTTTTGGTTGCCCTCTGCTGAACTCCCTCCAGGAGCTCCATGTCTCTCTTGTCCTGAGGAGCCCAGAACTGGACACAGCACTCCAGGTGAGACCTCACCAGGGCTAAGCAAAGGGGCAGGATCACCTCTCTCAAACCGCTTCCCAGGGAAGTGTGGTGGTTTAACCCTGGCTGGATGCCAGGGGCCCACAAAACCACTCTGTCACCCTTCTCCTCTGCTGGACAAAGGAAAGAGATTATAGTGAAAGACTCATGAACTGAGATAAGGACAGGTAGAGGTCACTTGCTGATTATTGTCATGGGCAAAATTTGGGAAAAATAATAGAATTTATTACCAGTCACAATCAGAGTAGGATAATGGGAAATAAACCGAATCTAAAAAACACCTTCCCACCACCTCTCCCTACTTTCCAGGCTTACCTTTATTCACTGTTCTCTACCTCCTCCCACAAAGTGGTGCAGAGAGATGGGACCCTTTTTTTTCCCATGGCTTGCTGTCCTTCAAGGACAGTCTCCTCCAGCTTGGGTTGCCCAGAGGGCCACAGGTCCTGCCAGGACCCTGCTCCAGTGTGGGCTTCCCACAGGGTCACAGCCTCCTTTGAGCATCCCCCTGCTGTGGTGTGGGGTTCTGCANCTCTGCTTCCACATGGAGCTCAGTGGGCTGCAGGGGCACAGCTGCCTCATCACGGCCTGCACCACGGACTGCAGGGGAATCTCTGCTCTGGTACCTCCTGTCCCTCCTTCTTCACTGACCTCAGTGTCTGCAGAACTGCTTCACCCACATGTTCTCACTCCTTTCTTCTCTGGCTGCAATTGCTTTGGCCCAGTAATTCTTTCCCACCTCCTGAAACACGTTATCATAGAGGTGTTACTGCTATCACTGGTAGGCTCAGCCCTGCCCTGTGGCATGTCTATCCTGGAGCCGGATGGCATTGGCTCTGTCAGACATGGGAGAAACTTCTGTTAGCTTCTCACAGAAACCACCCCTGCAGCCACTACCACCCCACGACCAAAACCTTGCCACACAACCTCAATACATTCCACCCCTCACCCCTGTGAATCACATGTTTAAGGAATATCATTAAAATCCACATATATCACACAAACTTCAATCACATCAACAAAAAAAAATGTTCACACATGAAAATCAAAATGACATCATCACTGCACCATGGAGGACATCTTCATTTTGAATGAAAACAGAAGAAGAGAAGAGAAATGGTGTGGAGGGCTTTTTGGTGCAACCTGCTATGTGTAGAAACACAAGCGTGAAATATTTCAGTAGGACAGTATGGAAATCAGGCTTGCCGAAGCTCTTACTGACTGGAATTCTTATTGAAGTCACCTAAATCCAAAGCAACAAAACAGTAAAAGAGATTATGGTAAAATAATCAGTAAAATTTAATAAAATTTAATAAACAGTAAAATTTAAACATGCTATGTAATGAATGTTTGCTAAGAACAGTTTGTATTAATTTTATATAATATCTTTGTTAGTCTGGAGCTGATGAAAATTACTGAGTTTTAAACAAAACTGGTAGCATCTGTGAAAGTCCACAATGGTCAGCAAGATATTCTGAGCAATGAGTATCTGCAGTAAACTGGGAATTGAGTTTCAGAAACCATTACACATCATTCATGATGACAAAGGCAAGCTTCTCATGTAAAATCAATTTCTTGATGACAAAACTTAAAAAATCTACTACTACAAAAGCTGAGATGGAAAGCAGCCAACTTGGCAGAAACAGATCTCCCAAGAGGTTTTAGTCGAATATTTTTACAGTTTAGACAGAGTATACCAGTGCAAACTTTGAATCAGTCACAGCTTCCCTAATCTTTCATGTTGAACCGAAGCTCCATCACAAACATCTTTCAACTGCATGTTTCATTTGCTGCTGGGCTTTTGCTTACCTACAAGATTAGAAAAGCCAACTGGCCTCTTCATTCCTTATTTGCATTAAGTATCTCTTCTTTTATCAATAAATAGACAAAATATGTGCATTTCATACCAAAAAAAATAAAAAAAAAAAAAAAATTCTTGCCAAACAAAGATATGTCACCACGATAAATAAAGTAGCTACTGCAAAACTACCTTTCCACAACGACTATTGTAGATAAACAAAGTTTATGAATATAAAAGTCTTGAAAACATCATTACATTTTCCTGCTGATACCAACAGCTGAAACTTCTGACTTTGGCTCATTGATGATACAGATATCATTCTATATCTTTCTCTCTTTTTCTGAAGTATTTCATAGCTTAGATAACAGCAGCTGAGGCTCACCTGTGTGGCCTGCAGCCAGCACAAGTAGGGGGAGCTGGCCAAAAAGGAAATGTTCCCAGTTCTTGTATGCACCTGGTAAATGAATTCCCAGGAGATAAATATTAGAAATTGAGCTGTTTTGGAATTTCCCTATAGATGTTTTTATTTTTAAAATCAAACAACATTTTTTTTGAGACCAAAACTTTGTGTGAAGTTACATCCCTCTGTTGACAGGCAAGTTATCTGTAAGAGAAATGCATTTTTCGCATGTCCATGTGGCACGTGAACCTCCTTCTCCCACCGCCCATTTGTGGCTTGATTACAAGGCCATAATGTATTTGGTATTGGCATTCTCGCTGTAGTGCCTGCTAGAGGTGTTCCATTTTGTAAAAATATAATTCTTCTGGATGGAGGACTTGATCTTTCTCAATCCATATGACTGCTGTTGAATAATTTTCTCCATTCCAGTGAACACCATCTATTTTTTTTTTTTTTTTAGATTTAAATCACAACCTGTTTCCAATGATCTTGGCTTCTTTCCAAAGGCAGCAGAAAAGTTGGACTTGCTCACAGGGTTCATTCACTGACTTTCAGCCACAGGACATGGGAACCATTTCACAAGCATTCAAAATTTAACTACAGAGCATTAAGCTGATGGCTGAGATATCCTGATGACAATGCCTTTCAGCAGTTCATAGCAGGAACCCACAGCATGCATGTAGAGTTTCTCTGAAAATCTAATGAGGTACTGCCTATTCTTTCTTTTAAGAGTCACCTGTACCCTTTTCGTGGTGTGTTTTATCCTACCAGCTAGACAGAGTAAGTGTTACTTACTCTGGTAAGTAGCATATGGTAAGCACAAAGAGACGTGAAGTTAGTCCTGATGAGATACAAAGGCTGTCTGAGTTCAGGGAGCAAGGTCCAAGGAGAAGAGGATTAGAGTGAAGGCCCATTACTTCCAGGCAGATGGCCTGGGACTACCATCCCTCAGGAGATGAGGGTGGGAGGAGAAAGTGTACAGCACAGAGCAGATCACAGGTTTTGTGTGGAACTGATCCTCAGCTGCTTTTAAGGGGAATTCCATTCCTGTGGCAAAGGTACCATACTCCAGTGGGCACGGGTAATCCTTTGGTCCCGCAGCCAGGACACTGATTTACAAATGTGGCTATCTGCATCCTGTTCTGGGTCATTTTTATTCTGAATGCATGTCTGAGATCAACAGACTGTACCTCCTTTGTCTGTGAATTTTGCCTGAGCAGATTTTTCTCAGGATTTTTTCAACTTTTCTCTGATTCATCCATGTTGGAGATGTTTCTTCTGGCAGAATCAGAAAATGCAGAAAGATGTGAAATATGAAGAGTTAGCAGAAAATGCCAAACCCTTTCCACTTTGAAGACTGAGAATTTCTGTACATTTGTATTGCATATTAACATTTGCTTTCAATGTTTTACTAAAGTCAGTTAAAAGAGGAGATCAATAATGCTTTTGATATAAAATGTCGTTTTGCTTCTGGGCAGAACAGCTGTCACACATGCTTTCAGAGCAGGGCAAATGGATTACATTTATAGGAGGATATGTGTGCAGTATAGCATATTGTCCTTATCCAACAAATGAAGGTTTTCCCATGAGATATGTAACTGATTCTCAGTGACACCACCGCTTCTGCTTATACATCTGTTCTGCTTTTAACTGCAGTATAACTCAATCATTCTGGACAGATCCTCCTTTCAGATATATATTTCCTCTAAACCTATCAAGTCACAGGCATGACAACATCTGAACCTGTGCCAAGGCCTATAATTAATTGGAGACCCACCTCCTCCCTCCCTAAACAGAGCCTTGGCCCATGAAGGTCCATCACTGTCTTCCCATGGCAGGGCTGAGCTTCACTAGCTGCTCCACCCTGCTGTCACTGGCAGCAACCTGTCAGACAAGGGAAGAGCTTGCTTTGTTCTGCCCTCTTAGTCAGGGATTTTCACTGGAGGCCTTCAGACTTGCACCAGACAGGCCACTGTTTTCAAACCTGATTTTTTAAGAACACCTAAATCTTGTGCTTGTTCAGTTTAGCATTTAGATGGCAGTGCTCTGGAAAGATGTGCACTGCAAAAGGATGGTCTCTCAAAGTGCTCATTGTGAACTTTTCTGAAGTATTAAACTCATACCTGTCAACTAAAATGAGTCTTCATTTTCCCGCTTTTAGGTGGCTACAGCATAGATGTTTTCATCTCAATCAGAGATGGGTGCCCTTTACAGTCAGTGGAACGCAGTGAATGTCTGTCCTGGGATAGGAAGAAGCCTTCTTGCCTCTCACCATTAAATAGTGTCTCACCAAAACCTGAACTGTCTGAGAACTGGCACAATCCTCCTAATGTTGTATCACGACAAGATAAAAGGCATGTCTGCATGCATGCAGGCAGGCAAACACACGTTCTCATTCCAGTTACAGGCAGGGTTGGGTGGACTTCAGCCTCTCTGATGTGGGTGGCAGAGAGCGTTCACACAGCTGCTTACCTGACTGCAGACAAAGCCCATGGCCTGGCTCAGTAACAGCAGCTGCCTCCACACTGGTTACACAGTGCTGCCCCTGTCACTGTGGAACAGTACAAGTTCGGTTCTAAGTAAGGGATATCAGATGTCAGGGATGTTTTCAGAGAAATAAAATGTACAGGTTTATTTGAAATTATTAAAGTTGCAGTATTATAAATGCCATCAGAAATCTAGGCAGTTCTGTTCAGAGAAGCAATCTCACTTCACCTTGTGTGACGAACAAGCAATCTCAATGTACAGGGTACTCCATAAAGAGGATGTGGAGCAACCTGATCACTAAGATGAGGCAATGAACTACCAAATTTTCTGAAACAAATGCACTTCCTTCTTGCATGACAGTAAAAATTTGCGAGAAAGAATAATTAGTTCTCCATTTTTAACCAATCTTTAGAACACTGCCCTAACATGCTTTTTGTTTAGACCTCTCTTTTATAATGGGCAGTACTAAACATTTTAGAAAGCACTGGTGATTTTACATTCTGACAATGTATATAATATTTTTAAAAGTGAAGAATTTGGAGCAATGAATAATAACTCTTCACAGGATAAACGAGCAATTAAGCTTAGTAATTGATGTACAGCTCTACATATACTCGCTGATATAAATTCTACTAACCTTTCTATTTTGCATGCACTATTGCACAGTCTGATTTCAAATGTTTGTTTCTGGCTTAATATTTTGGCAAATTAATATTCATACACTGCAAGTCTGAAGAAGTAATATTGTGACCTGCCAAGGTCTGTGGAAATTTTGTCATTAGTTTCTGTGGATGCAGAATTTCATGTTAGCAGAAGCCTTTTTGTCCTGGTTTAATGGGCTCAGGCTAGAAGTTAAGAGGTTTTTAGCTAGCAAAATGTGACAGCCTTTAACAGAATTCCAAGACCTGTCAAAAGTTTAAAAAGAACTCTAAATATTTTTAAGGTAGATATTAAGTTGAAAAATAAAATTTGAAATGGTTTGGTATGTTCCCAATTCCAAGCCTAAACAACTTGTCTGAACCCTCAGGACCATGAGGAACAGCAAGCTTAGGGAAAATCAAGGAAAACCACTAAGCATTTGGAATTTCTGTTATTTGTACTATAGGAGCTGCTGCTGAGACAGTCTTCTTGGTGAAGTTAAATTTCCTCTTTCAGTCAATTCATCCTTTTGAAAGACATTATTCTTTCTCTCACTTAGATTATCCAGACTGCTTATGCTCAGGGCTTATCTGTAATGAGCTAATACATTTTGTCAAAAACTGCTAAGACACATGTTAACAAGATGTTGCCTTCAGCATGGACCAGAATGCTTGTACTTAAACATGTTATCTGGACAGCCTTGATCCTACAGTCCTTTGGAATTTTACATCTGTAATGTACTGATTGTTACGTATCTCTTCAATGGAAAATATTTTCAGGTGCACAGAGGAAAATCAGTTTATTAATAATAGACGCATTCTGTGTTTGCAGCTTTCTTTGTGTCTGCTTGATAGTCTGAGGCTGAAAATTGTAGATAGCAGTGTACAAATGAGCACTGTGCACCTCTTTCTTATCTTAGCATTCCTAAAGACATTTTTAATTGAAAGAAGCATTTATTCTGCCAGGTGTGTGAACATGGGAGTAGCATTGCCACATGCTGAGACAGCTTCCTGAGGGCTGTTAGAGGCTTAGTATGACACACTGGAATGTGTCTTTAAACTGAGCTACTGAGTTGGTGCTTTTATGACTACAGCTAGCTGAAACATGCAATTTTCAAAACCTAGGCCCTGCTGAAGTTTGGATTTGATAGAAGTGTGTTGTTCAGACTCATTTCTTAAAGGTACTGAGTGCTAAGCTGAACTCAACCTGCACTGCACTAATCTGACACGGCTGCTAGTCTCAGGCCTTGAGATTTCTGCATGCCATGCTCTGGAAAAGGGAGCATGTCCAAGAATGGCCCTAACATTTACAGTTCCTACAGCATGTGGGGTACTGAGATGCCAGCTGCAGGAAAAATGGTTTATTGAAAAGGTTTGTGGGTCTCCTTTGTCTTTACCTGCACACTTCAATGGGAGTACCCCAGGAGTGGTAGGTCTGTGTGTGTGCGTGTATCACAGGAACTCTCCTGTTTTGCAGCAGTCATGCAGAGCACAGTCTTGGGAGAGACTCAAGCAGGATTGCCACGCTTGTTGTTGCGTGCAGATGGATCCTCAGGCCTGCAGTGCGTTGTTCTGTACAGAGAGATGCTTGCCCCACCGTCCCTGCTCCTGGCAGCACACACTGCAAAACCCTTTCTGTATGAGGGAAATGAGATGAGCAGGTGGTGATGGTAATGACACTGCATGTATACTGTGTAGCCACTGCTTCCTAGTGATCCGGAGGCACCACCTACTAGGCCAGGTTTTTGTGTCTTTTGGGGCAGCTGAGTAGTGCTGGAAAGACAATCTGCAACGATACAGCCCTTGTGAAAGCGCTGAGTGAGCCCATGCTGCATGAACAGGTTCTCAAAGGAATATTGATGAAACTGCTCTGAGGGATGTAAGGGAGATAAGGGGGGAAAGTCTCTCTTTTAGTAGATCAGGGTGTAGCTTGAAAAAAAAAAAGGACATGGTCTCAGCTCAATGTTTGAGTCCTTAAACACTTGCAGCCATCAGAGCAGTGGAAGGCATACTTAATGAGACAAAAGAAAAAGTTGTATGCAGTGTTCTTTATTCTTTCCTTAGAAACTAATTTAATTAATAAAATCCAAAACATTTAGTGTCCTAGTTCCTTGTAGACAAGCATTAATTGTTTACAAATTTGTCCAACAATCAGCTCACAAGCTTCAAAGGGAGCTCATTACCAGGATAAAAATTCTTCAAATTACTTTCCCATCCATCTGAATTATATTCATAATCAGTTTGTAATGAAGTTCAAATCCCATCCTTTAGATCACTAGAGAAGCCTAAAGTGGAAGAGCTGTGATAAATTTTTTCAAATCTGGCATGGTTATCTTCTGATTATTCTTCCTTAGAACAGCTCACCCACTGACTTAATGAGTTTCTGATTAAAAAAAAAAAAAGAATGATAGAAATAAGTAATTTGTCAATAAGGACTAGCTTATCTGACATTCTAATTTTCAGCTTAGTATTCAGTTAGCATTCTTCAAAGTGAACAAAACCCTTCTGTTTTTATTGAACGTCTGGATGAATCAATAATGAAACGTTCTCTTTTTAAAAACAGCATAACCTGTGTAGTGGTTCGATGCTATTTGTAAAGGTGGAACGATTTAGTGAGAAAACAAGTGTGCACTGTTTTGTTTTGGAGTTTTTGAGTTTTTGTTTGATATCTTTGAAGATGCCAGACATACACTTTTATGTTGGTGAGTTGGACTTTAAACTTCCTGTTCGTAAGTTGGACTTCTTTGCAGACTCTTTCTCAGTCATGCTGGAAATCACTGATTCATGTGCAGATCTATAGGATAAATAATGGGAAATACATGATTAATTAACTATGAATTTGGTAATTTTTAAAAATGTGACAAAAACTTATCTAGTATTTCTGTAACAGCAATAGCATACTTCCAGAAATAATTTCCTCCTTCCTATTTTCATCCTTCTACAGAATTTAGGAGGTGAATGTAACACTGGGGCTCAGAACTTGGGACAAAAGGAATTCTGCTTTTACATTGTCAGAACTGGCTAATCTCACATTTGCTTTCAATGGGTGGTCTCAGGCAGAAATAAGTGATTTCCAGAGATTGTTTCCATTAACTGGGGCAGACAGTTCCTGAGAAAGTTAGTGTAGGTGTATCTAAAGGCATAGGTGAGTGCCAGAAGAAAAGCAGAAATCTTTTCTTACTCCTACTAGCTTGAATAATCAGCAAAGAGCTATCAGTTTTAATGGGAAGTGTATTAACCAATAACCTTGACCTTTGAGTAAAAAGATGATGGTGAAAGAGGTAGTGGAGGTCAGAAATTTACCCGAAATAACATTTGCAAAATATAGTAATAGAAATTATTTTGCCCTGTTTATAGTAACAAATGACATGTCAACAAGATGTACAAGTCTCACCAGAAATTACTGCTGTGATTAGTCATACCTGTTAGGAATAAAATGGTTTTGCTTCTTAAGCGAGAAATGCTGGTGGGGGAGAAACATCTCTCTCATCCCCATTTGTTTTCTGTAAAATGCTAGGGTAGAAGACAGTATCAACCAGAAAAGATAAGAAACCTGTTTCTGAACAAAGAAATGTCTTACCGTAGACTACACATAAAATATTTCAGTTTGCATTTGAAGTGAAAGATTTCTCAGTAATTCCCAGTAGTCCAATAGCATTCTAGGTGTGGGTGATTCTCAGTTGTATTCTCCATGTAAGACCCAGAATATTTAAAGTTTTGTAGGGGCACAAAGAGTCATCGAGTTCTTTATGTCCTTGAAAGTAAGTGAGAATTAAACACTGGCATTTCTACCTCTGAAATCTCCTGTTCATTACTTTGGACCTGAGAATGGAGATTTGAGTTTGGCTTTGGTTTTGTTTTGATGTAAGACAGTCATTAAAACAGTCATTATAAAATTGTTGGAATAAATCACTTCAAAAGTTTTTAGCCAGGGCAGATGCACAAGGCTGCTGTTCGATAGGATTCCTTTCCACTATTTTGCAAACAATAAAAAACGGGCATTTTCATACAACAAGCAAGTATTAGATGACCTGTTTCTGGGATTTTGTGTGCATGTAACAGTGGGCAGAGCGGCAACACAGGTCTGACTGCTTCAGGGGCTATTTAAGATGTGAGCCTAGGTCTGTAAAAGGCATGGCTTGGTTTACAGAGATGTGTTCTTACCGCACTCAAACTTTATTGCTGAGGGGATTGGGTGCAGTGGGAGTCTGAGATTTCTGACCTTTTTTTCTGGAAATCAAAACTGGATCAACACAATTCTGGAAACTCAGGATAAGTAAGCTCTTCCAAAGCACAGAACTATATCTGAGTCATACAAATAGACTGAGGTCTGGGCTCTAGCACAGAGCCCTTATATGACCTTGGCAAGTGACCTAATCACCGTGCTGTGGTGACTTAGTCTCAGTGTCTAGGTTCAGTGTTTGCAAAATGAGAATAACAGTACTGTCTTTGTCTTGTCTGTTCATATTGAAAATTCTTTGGTGCAGGAATCATCTCTGTGTGTTTAGTGAGGCTCTTGGCATTCAGCTCTAGGTGCTATTTTAATAACAGTACATAATTGCTGCTAGTTTTATCCCTAACCTTTTTGGAACAGAGTTGGATTTAGAAAATCCTTTCTTTTAACCCCATCCTCACCTTGGGAGATTCAAGAACTAAAGGAGACCTCAGTCAAAGTTATGCTTGCTTCGCAATACAAGACAAATAACTCGCCTTTGGTAACCCTGCATGACCTGGCATTCAGCTTCCTTATGGGCAAAAATCCACCAAATGATCCTGCTTAGTTTGATCCTGCCAGCTTTGAAGCCAGTATATTGCATTGGCTTATCTTCCAGAGACTGGATTTACAGAGTTTGTAGCTAACAATAAATTTTATTAACTGCCTCCACGGAGAAAGCCAAAATATCTCTGCAGTAATAAAGATGGAACAGAGTTGCAGAGCATGGGAGGCACTGGAGACACTTCTGCATCCTGAGAGAGAGCATTAGAAAGAAGATGGACAACTTCCCAGGGATAGCCTGTTTTACATATTACTGGAGTTCACAACAAATGCTCATGGTCATTAAACATGTGTGAATAGATGTTATCTTTTTAGAGTGGGGCGGGGGGAGAATGAGAACTACTCAGCACTAGTGAGGCCACATTTGAAGTGCTGTGTCCAGTTCTGGACTCCTCAGGACAAGAAAGACAAGGAGCTACTGGAGGGGATCCAGCAGAGTAAGAGGGGATCCAAATGCTCCAAGATGATGAGTCGGGAGCATTTCTTTTATGATAAGAGACTGAAAGATCTGGGTCTGTTTAGTCCAGAGAAAAGAAGACTGAGAAGGACTCTCATTAAGGCTTATTAAATGTCTCAAAAGCAGGTGTCAAGAGGGTGGTGCCAGACCCTTCAGTGGTGGCCAGTGACAGGACAAAGAACAATGGCCATAAACTAAAACACAACAAGTTCCACCTCAGCATGAGGAAGAACTTCTTTACTTTGGAGAGTGGCAGAGCACTGGAACAGGCTGCCTGGGGAGGTTCTGGAGTGTCCCTCTCTGGGGCCATTCAAAATCCACTTGGATGTGTTCCTGTGTCACTTGGATGTGGTCCTGTGTCACCTGCTCTGGGTGACCCTGCCTTGGCGGGGGTGTTGGGCTGGATGATCTCCGGAGGTCCCTTCCAACCCTAATGGTTCTGTGACTCTGTGAGAACAAGTGCCAAGCTGACTGCGGGATTTTCAGATACATGGGTCTTGTTAAAAATGTGACACATCAAAGATGCTTTGCTGTTAGGAGGTATGAAATATTCTTGAATGAGAAGACCAAATGCTTAACATCCTGCAGCATCTCTGTTTGCAGCTGACCTGAGACATTGGCTCTGTCGAAGACCACATCAAAATTCCCACTTTCTGCACTAAGCAGTTGAGATAGCTTTCCTAGTTAGCACTATGTAGCATCTAAGATGACTAACAGCCAGTGAGGAAAGCAGTGCAATTGCATGCCACATCCTAATGAATCCTGCCCCTCTGCACTCTCTGCAAGGCAGTTATGCAGCTGCATTTTGCAGTGGCTGTGAAAGTAGTTTGCTGATAGCTGATTATTAGACAGTTGCAATAACAAGACTTTGTATTAATAAGGAGGAAGGAAAGAAATATTGTCAGAGGAGAGGTACATGTCTTGTACATTTTATCAGTGCAAACCAAAAAAGTATCAGGACTGTGATTCAGTTCTCTTACTGTGTCACGTTGGTTCAAGTCTGATCCTGGAGACACTGTAAATTGTTGCACTTATTTGGGCAAGCCCAAGTATCTCCTCAAACTATTTTGTCCAAGTAGGAAATCCAGAACTGTCCCTTTTTCACATGATACCCTCCTTGTGGCTGTGATCCCCAAAGTACACAGGGAAGACAAAGTATTTAAAAGGGGATCTTCAGCCAAGTATGTAACTGGGTTTTCGAATTAACTGTTGTTCATTTTTCTGACCAACTGTTCCTTCTTTAATTGTCCTCTAATGGAAAATGCTGATGACAGAATGAGCAAAATAGGGGTGGAAATAAGCCATTTTGAAGGAATTTTCTGTTTTACACTAACTAGATGGAAGCTCAATAAACATGCACTAGTCCAATCTAAAGAAGACTATTTGTGAATCTAATCCAATTTGCACGGTACTTATACATTTCATGATATTAAATATCAACAGCACTTAATAGTACATGATGCTTCTGGTTAAAGCACCATCTTCCTGGTTAAAGTCTCTTTTTCTAAGATTGAAGTAACCTAGTGAAATAAAACACTGTGAAATTACAAAGGAAGAAATGTCCATGCATCAGGGATGTGGTGGGTTGGATGGGACTGGATAAGTATGATGCTTCCTGGGGATAAATGCCAAGACCCTGCTTAGCCCTTCCTGAAATAAAACCCTTGGGGGTTACAGAGAAAGAAATGTTCATTCATTCTTTCTTGGCAGCTTCTCGGATTTCTCTTTTAAACAAACTTTAATTTTGACACTGGAGCTCTCTGGAGGTTCACCCGATAAACCCTCTGGCTCAGCACAGAGGTTGTTAGTGAGTTGGGCATTCTGCATGTGGGCTTGGTGCTCTTGTTCTCAACTTCTACTTACTACCTCCTGTGAAAGGTCTCTGACAGATGACAGAGGCCATGTAATTTTCCCCATCAAGGAAAAATCTGGTGATAGGCACTGTATTAGATCTCTGCCTGATTTCAGTACACCCCTAAAAATGAAGTGTGGCCTAACAAAACCCAAGATTCACCTGTACTTTTCTTCTCTGCTTCATTCACCATGTCCTCCTTTCTTTCTAGTTATCTCTGAGCCTGGGAGTGCTTAGAGGTGAAAACGAGCAAAATGGGGATTGAAGTAAGCATTTTGAAGGAATTTTCTATTTTAAACTGACTAGATGAAGGCCCAATACGCATGCATTAGTCCACTCTAAAGAGAACTGGTGATGATCCTCCTCAGTTCACCGGCATAGGAAATACATCCAGTTGCAACTTAGTCTACAAAACAGCCTGTGACCTAACTCGTCTTTCTAAGTAAAGCCGTTTGAGAACAGTGTATCTACTCGAAGTTAATGACTGTCCTTAGAGCTCAGCTCAAACACCCAACAAATGTCTGGATCACAGTAACACCAGAGGATTCCCACGTGCCACTTCCTAAATGTAACTGTCCTCCTGCGGCTGCATTCTTCTCCTTGTTTTACTCGTTCTTTGTTTCAAAAACTATGCCAAGGGCTTGGCAAATATTTTAAATTCCTCTTATAATGAGGAAGAAAGCCAGGAGATTATATGTGAACTTGGGAATCTCCCATGCTAGGACAAAAGTGGATTGCAACAAATCAGCCTTTACTGAGCTTTGTACAGGGTGGGTGATCTGCAGCAGAGAGAGAAGGTTTAGCTGAAGTAGTCTTCCCTTCCACACTGAGATCACACACGCGTTTATCATGTCATTAACACACGTTATGTGCCTATCAGTGCATTTGCTGCGCCAGTGCAGCATCTGGCACCTTGTTTTCTGTGAGCTGCTGCTCCCCAGCCTGTACATGGGGCTGCACCACCACTTGCTCTCTTCAGTCCCACAGGAGGTGTGGGGAGGCTTCACTGATGGCAGACCTTAGGGCTGATGTTTGCATTATCAGTACAGAGTGTTCTCTGTGAAAACCACTGCAAATTGAGCCTGCTGCTTTTGTTTTGCATAGACACTATGGGCAGGTGAAGGAGGTTATGTTTCATTGTGAGCTCCTCGGAACTGGCAGTAACTCAGAACAGGCAGTACCTCAGAACTGGCAGTACCTCAGAACTTGGTGTTGCACCAGTCTTTCCTTGCTATTAGTTGTGAAGGGCTTTCTAACAGCTGCAAGAAAAAAAATTCCCAGTCATGTTTTTCCGTAAGCAAGGTCATTTTATCTGTTTCCTCTGGTTCTCTTACTTCCAGCCATCTGGACAAGTTCATTTAGACACAGGTAGGAGGGCAGACCTAGCTTTGGTCTTTTCTTCCACTTGGGCTACCAATGGTACCTTGTCCTTTTTCAAGGATGCGCTTCAGATGATGGTCATCTACAGCTGGAGAGCTGAGTCTCTTCATCTCGGTATCTGCCTGTAATGGGGTGTAATGGGACTGGCCATCCTTCCTGGCTGGCTGGAGGTTTGTACTGGATTGTGCTTAAGGTACAGGGTGGCTTTGCTTACTGGTTAAATATTCTGTATGGTTAGGACCATATCACATCTTCCACTCACAAATGTCTGCAGGTTGTTCCATGGTTGAGAATGCCCTCCCCTCACCTGGTGACCCCTAAACCTATATTTTTAGACCTCCCATTTCCCATATCTTGTTTCCTCTGCATCTTCAAGATCCAGCACGAAGTTAATAAGTCCAGCCAACATATTTCACTTTGACCACTCCAATGCTGGTGTCTAATTGTGTGGTAGATTTAAGAAATTGCTTTAACTTACCCCTAACGCTCTTACTCTCTGTCTTGATGCAATCAGGGTTATGCTTGTATCTGCTCAAAGGAGACTGTATTTTGTAGCTACTATGGCTTTGGTAGCCACTGTTATGTCAGGAGAGATAACAAAACTAGGCAGCAGGCATATTGCAGCTACTGCCTGTTCAAGAAAAACTCTGTGTTTCTCTCTTTTCTTGGGTTTGCCCTGGCAGTCATCCCTTGTCTTCTCTCAAGACATGGTCTTAAGTCACTTTCCACAGAGATCAGTTCTTAGTAGTCATTCATTCACTTTTCTTTTCCCAAGATAAGTGGGTACCTGCTAGGGAAAAAGTGGGTTTTCATTAATTTCTTAAATTACATTTATCCAAATTCCTATCTGGATAATAAAAGGTTAATAGTACACAGAAAAGAATTAAAACAGTTCAGAAACCTATTCATAATTGCTTATGAACATGGAGTGTTTATTGCTGTCAAAATTAATCACTTTTCAACTTCCAGCTGTTAAAATCCTTCTGGCAGATCTCCAAGCAATTCTCCTTCAGTTATTTTTCCCTCAATTAAATATTAGTGCAGTTCTCAGGCTCTTGTTACATAAGCAGTGATTTCAAATTGCACCTCTCTGTTCTTTTAACCATAAACTGTCAGAAAATTATTCTGCTGCGATCTTTTTTCTCATCTCAGATTTTACTTAATGTTTATACCAGCAAAGGAGGAGCATTAACTTCGTGTGAGCCTAGGCCTTAGTTGCAAAGTTTAGATGCAGAATGGCTTCGAGAAATGAGCTCTGAGCTCTGAGGGTGTATGAGCCTTGAGGCTGGATGCTGCTAGGTGCTTGGCAGGTAGTTGAGGTAAATGGAAACTGAGTGCACTTGACATTCCCCAAAACCTTTAGTGCTTCAGCAGAAGCAGGATGCTCAGAGGGCTACAATGGACATAGGGGATATCCCTGGATGCACCTCTGTCTCACAGATCATACCGAGGACAAAACTGCTAAAATGTAGGCACTGTCAGTTGCACCACAGTAGGTAGATTGCTTGGAACCTATATAAAAAAGCTACAGTATAGAAATTATTGGATCTGGGATTGATATGTGAGCTGTAGTTTCAGTTTATGTACTGGCATTTATCTGTAGGTGATCTGAGACAGTAGGGATGCAGACAATTTCTTTGGGAGTATAAGGCAGGAAAAAAGCCATGTCAGAGCCCTGATGGTGTGTATTCAGACACAGTCCAAGCAGTCAAGGTTTTGTCTGTGTAAGATAGAATATTTCTTCATCTGTGTCTCTGCAGCTAGAGTCAGGAATCTGTGGCAAAGGGATTTTTCATGTCTGAGCCTTGACTGCATATGTAAGGCCAGTCAGTAGTCTACCAGACCTGAAAATATGATTGAAATATAGTGAAAAAGAACAATACAAATATGGACAATACTGTTTACTTACTTTACTTACCACCTAGCAACACATTTTTTTCAAGTGCAGTTTTGGAGTGTGTATTTAAAGGGGAATAGACTTAATGATGCAAACAAAGAAAAGTGACTGCTTCTCATTCTGCAAACATGTGTCCATGCCCCAGTAAGCAGCCAGGGTTTTGGCTGAAACAAGTGTTTCAATTTTTAAAAATTTATGTATTAATTTAGTCTCTTTTTGAGAAGCAGCAAAGCTGGGTATTATTCTAGCAATTAAAAGCATCTATGTTTGCATAGTACATAGTTGTGGGGCATTCCAATTCAGGCAATCCAAATAATTACAGAATACTAAAATATGGCTTCATTGCACAGCTGGAAGGTTTCATTAAATGTCTGGTTCTGAGTGGAGTGGCATATACTTAACGTGTCAGAATCCAGATCCAGTTGGACTGCTAGAGTGACCTTCATGTGTCCAGCCAAGTTTATGCTATATCCAGCTTCTAAATTTCCTGGGAGCAATATTTTTTAATGCCAACAAGTATGAAGGTTTTTCTTTTCTTTTTTTCATCTGTGGTTCCTTCATCAGTCCTTTTGTTAACACATTTCTGCATCTGGGGTGTACCTCCTGTGCCAGTGACTGCATTTGTGTGTGATGTCAGGTCTGTCAGGAGAAATTACGGATGTAAAGTGGATGAAAGCCATGGGCTGAGCAGTGCATGTGCACATTTTTGATTGCTAGCTGCACCTTTTCCTTTCTAGACCATTGCCTTCAATTTATGCTCCCCTCTTATTTTCCTGACCGCCTCTTTCCCAAGAGAGCAGTAGCAGGGAAGTGAACAAATGGGCGTGGAAGCAATGAGAGTGGAAGCAAGAGTGGCAGCAATGAGAGTGGAAGCAAAGTCAAACCCTGGGCCAGCCATACCATATGATAAGCAAACCATCTATTTTCATGAAACTTAAGAGACTCAACTTTTGTGAGTGCTCTGCTCTTGTGGTGAAACTGCTTCACAGGGTTTGCGAGTTATTTGTCTAGGAGAGCACATATAGGCAATGCAACTGTGCAAAGCTTTCACTCTTAGGAAAACAAACTATTGCTTCATCTCCAAATTCAGCAAAGGACAGTGCAAAGCTTTCTTGAAGATGGTGGGAGGAAGCAGCCTGAATATAATCAGAAGTTTCAAAACATTACCTTGGCAGTAGTGGCCGATTGAATGTCATCTCATAATCTCAGAAATGCCATATTTTCCTGCAGAAATAATCTTTGGTAGAGGAATTGATCACCACACAAACCAATTGACCTTCCAGGGTAAGAAACCTCTTTGTGGGCAGTGCAGGAATTTAAGTGTTTATTTCCAGGCCTAAGCAATTGTATATGCACATGCAATTGTGAACCAATATAATCCCATGCAGGTGCTTGGGTACATGTATTTGCATATGAACATTTTTCAATAGCTGGATTCGTCACTTTAAATTAAAAAAAAAAAAAAAAGGGGCAGAGAAGCAGAAACAATTTACTTTGAACTGATATAATTTCTGACACCATAATTTCTTTTAAAATTTTCTTTATTGATTTAATGGGAGGAAATAAGAAATGGAATTTAAACTTAGCAAAAATAATCCATCCTAGGGTGAAATAGGAATATGCTTATTCTCCTGAACGTATTTACTTTCTCGTAAAAAAACCTCTGAAACAAAACAATTATTGCTTTTCCTGGTAACACTTTTTTGGTCACATTTCACTGCAGAAAGTAGAAAAAAATAAACTTATTTGTGCTGATTTGATTTGATTTGATTTGCAGGTATAGTGTAGACAGTTCCCGTAACAGCTCAGGTTTCAAAAAGAAGCTACTCTTGTTGCAGAAGGGAAAAATACCTTTCCTGAGGCACAGAAATGGAGCATCATTTGCTAGATGGAACAAGAGAAGACTCTGAAAAGCAAAATTGATATAGCATGCAAAATTGCAGTTGTTGTCATGTGTAACGTAGGCATCCATATGGCTGTAAAGAGGACCAGAATGACATTGGTGACATTCAAGAACTTGTCAGTGTGTAACTAAAGTTGCAGCAAAGAGGGCTCTAAACTGTGCCACACAGTGTGAGGCGGGAGTTGTTACTTCCGTGTCTTCTGTAATTCTTGATTTCCAATGGGGAAATATGAGAAGTGTGCTCAAAATATTTTTCTCCCACCTTCCTCTTTGCCACTGAGTTTGCCTAAGGCAGAATAAACTTTTTGTCGGCTAAGGTAAAAAAAGAGCAGGTCTATATCCACTATGAAATATTTTTGTCTGTAGAGCAAGGGGTTTTGGGAGCTGAGAAATTGCTACCATGCTGCCAGCTGCCTCCTCAAGCATTCTGGCTCAGTGCTGTACTTTCAAGGTGCTAGGAACAGTAGAGTGGCACTAAACTCAGTCGCTTGAGATTGATAGTAAACAAAATCTTTGGGTGGGCAAGCTGCAGGAAAAGGAGATTTCTGAAAAATGCCAAATATTTCATTAAAGCATGAAGAAATCCCTGAACCTTGTGACCACATATTTTTCTCCCTCCCTCCCTACTCCCTCTGGGAAAGAAGAGCATGTTCTCTAGGCCAAGGAGTTTGCCCGCACTGCTGCACCATGCTTATTTTCAGTTAGACTCCTGCATGACCGAAAGAACTGCATGCATGGCATGAGGGTGCCACTGAGATGTTTTCCACAAGCAGCCAGGGCACCACACAAGAATGAATGGGCAGTCCTAGAGCTGCTTCCCAGGGCTGTGGTGGCAAAGTGCTCCTCAGGACCTTTCCATTATCGAGAATATCTCTCCAGGCACAGCAGGGCAGGGGTCTCTCCCTCTGTTCTGTAGGATTACAGCCCATCTGGAGGATGTACACAGTCTGCTGCTCTTACAGTGTACCTTAGAGGTATACTGGGAAAAGAAAGTGAAATGACAGGAGATAAAGAGGGTACAGAGAGCCAAGAGAGCACAAGGAGAGGCTGGAGTAGGAAGTAAGCTATCATGCAGCATATAGTGGAAATAGGAAAGTACATAAAATAAGAAACATATTAGTGAAAAGAGGTATCTAATACCCCCTAGGCATTAAAGTGCTTTAAAAATGGCATGTTTCAGCTCTCAAGACTGTTAATAAATAGCCATAGTTACAGGACTATACATGTGCCTCTGCTTTAGCAACTTGCACTTATGACTGGCCATAAAAATTCAGTGTTGCTTAGCAGAAAATTGTCCCCATGAATGTTAGATCAGCATGTGGGCAGAGGTGATTTTTAGAAGGACAAGGATAGCTGTAGTGCTATTAGTGTCTCAAAAATGAATCTCAGATGTAATAAAGTAAACACAGTTGCCCTTTATTCTTGATTTACATTGTGGGAAGGGAGATCATCCCTTGCTAGATTTTGCTTGGAACGAAAGAATGCAGGTTTGCTTAGGAATATCCAACACAGTCTTACCCTGTTCTTGCATTCTTACATCATTCCAGGAAGTAAGACAGAATTTGGTTGCATTTATTAATTAGGCCATGGAGAAAAAGAGGCTGATTCCCGCTGCAGCCCATCAGAGCCAGTGTCACTGGGGTTGGACCTTGCTCTGCCTGTTTATGTCACTTGAAATTCCTTAAATTGCTTTCTTACCATCTCTAGTAAACAGTGGTCTCAGCACAGTACTAGTTGCATGGGTATTCCTGGCCTCTGGGTTTCCTCAGCAAACAAAACAGTTATTCTTTTTCCTGCATTCCTCCTAGCAGCAGATGCATCAGTTTGGTGGGGGAAAATTGTATTGAACTACTGGGTACAAGAAAGGCCCAGAGTTAAGGCTGGCATGCGTTTGATTATTTTCCTCTGATTTAACTTCTCTATGGATTTTCTCCTCTTCCTTTTCTCCCCTTAAGGTTAATGCAGGTAAACCTGAAGACGTCTGTGGAAGTGTATCTGAGAAATTCAGACATTGCCAGGACTTGATGGGTTAATACATGTTTGGCCAGGATCTCATTGTCAGTGACCTGCTCTTGTGTGTCCCAGACATCTTACTGTCACCACAACTCTGCTCCAGCTGTTGCAGTAAGTATGAATGCTGCTGGTGGTGTTGCAGTGACAGCAAGTATTGCAGTGTGCTGCTCCACTCAACCTTTCAGTGTCCCTGCAGCCAGATCACCTGTGACAACACTGCAAAGTCCCTTCAGGCTCCACTGATGTATGTGTTGAAACAAGAGACATGATTCTGTCCAACTTAATGACATTCTTGTTTTATGTTACTGCAGCATCTGTGTTTTTATGGAAATAGGCACCTCATTAAGTGGAAACCTGCTTAGGCCACAGATGCATGTACAAGTTTGGCAAGTCAGTCTGCAAACACATGACACTACTTTTGAAAGTCATTTAGTCCCAACACTGCCAACTAACACCATAGTCAGTAGCAATGACATTTCCCACGCTTACAGGTGTCTCCCTTTTGATGCTTGGCTTGCTGATGCTTTGCACATTCATGTGTACTCTCTACCCATTTGTAAACGCAAGCTGAAATGTATTTTTCTCCTTTGGGAGATGTCTGCTGGCAGCAGACATCTGTTTTACCTTTTGGGAGATGTCTGCTGGCAGCTCTGGAGCCCAGCCTTGTTACCTCCTATGGGTGGTATCAGTCTAAGAAGACCTGCTGATTCTAGTTGAAACCAAGAGGGCTTTAAAGTGATTCTGATTCTCAAAATTAAGCATATTCTTCAATTGCTTTTAAGAGAAATTCTACCTCAGTATGATCCAGCCTTACCAAATGCAGGCTGTTTTAATGAGAGGAAATGTGTACTGTTCCCATTTGAAGTGAGTGTACATATAGGATGTCCATATTGTGAGCACTGCTTTCATGGGCATCTAGGCAGCAAGCTCTGGGTGGATATTCCCATTGCACAGGAAATAATTTGTGCTCCTTTATAGTCACGATTTTGTGTAAAGAGAAAACTGAGAGATATTGGTGTGTGGACTGTAGTGAATACTGGTGTCCCATGAGAGACCTTCTGCCTCACTCAGAGGCTCTTTCCTGAGCCAAAGGTGGCACGTGCTTAAAGTCCACAGTAAATTCAAACTTTCCCAGTAGACACAAGCTTTTTGTTAAATGCAGACTGGGCTGTAAACAGGATGAAATTATTTCAGTGTAACTGAAAAGGTCAGTTACAGGCCTTTTTCCAGAGGCCTGGCTTGGGACAGAGATAGGAAAAAAATCTTGTCAGGCAAAAATACAGAACAAAATAGCATCCAAAAAATGCTTTTGACAGGAGACCAATACACTCCCCGTAGTCCTGGCCCCTTACAGCCAAAAAGAGGATGCCAGGTCACCCTCAGCTGATGTAACAGTGTTGCTTTACTGGAATTACTTATGTCTGGTGTTACGAATGACTAACATACCCTCACTCAAGGTAGAACCTCATTGTGTGCAAAGCCTTTTTTGCAGGAAGGATCTGAGGCATCTGAGTGACCAAACATTAAAGTGACAGATGAAATCCCATTTTGCACACATGAAGTACTGCCAAAGAGAAAAATAACATTTAAACAAGTGGTTTACAGCAAGCAAAATAAGTACTTTTCCACACTGTGCCTAATTACATTATGGAATTGGTTATTACAAGGTTTTGTGGAGACCAAGAGTGTAAGTAGGTTCAAGCAGTGAGTGAGGAAGTTAGAAGTAGAAAGGAGTAAAAGGAAGGTGTTTTTTGACTTTGGAGGGCCAAGCACATACTGATGTTATCCTGTTTTATGTGGAGCATAATGTGAATAGTCACTGAGTCTCATTCCTGGTCATGTTCCAGGAAATGGTGCCTATCACCAGAGATACCATGCAAAGTATTAGGAAGATGTCCCAGAACTAGACTTGTGGTTCAATAAGATCACAAATCAATCAGTGAATTGACTGTGGCTTGGAGAGGAGGTAAGAGCTCTCTCATAAGGCCTTGCCTCAAATGTGGGCTGGAACACCCCTTCTACTTCACTATTCTCAGGGAGATTTTATTCCAAATCTTAGTGCAATTTTTCAAGGAATTCAGCTGACATCTAGCTATTAAGTGCTGTCCACGCTGTAAAAACAGAGTTAGTAGGTATTATTCCTTTGACTAATCAAAATATGTACTATGGAAAGGAATTTTTGCATACCTCCTAACTTTTTTTTTTTTGTCAAGTGAGGAAAAATAGTGTGTTTAATAAGCTTATTTATTAGCCTTTAATGTGCTACTCCTGACAAATACCATCATGTCACCATTTATTTAGTGAATTCTACACTGAAGACTGTCCTAAGATGAGATTCACTAAGCTACATCCTGTAGTTATATTCTCAACAAAGAAGTAAGAGAATTTGTATCATTGTATAATTCCAGTCTAATAGTCCAGTCCTCAGAGGTGATCAAGTATTTACTATTGAATTAGAGAGTCACTGAATGTTAGACAGAAGAGTAGAGAAGGGCAAATCTTCCCACTGTACAACCCAGGAGATTCGATCAGGAGAGAATGGACAAACAGCATGGCTCTAAGAGCATGTCAATCTCAGTTGTAAAATCTCTTTAGTAGATGGAAAACCTCATTTTCCAGTGTGACTAATCAATTTGGTGCTGGGGCAAATCTCTTGGCTTCGTGGGAAACTCTGTTTAGGGATTTGAATAAAATTTTTCGGGCTGAACAATTTTTGCTGGTTTTTTTCCCCCTGCTCTCTGCACTCAAAAAGTAGGGGAGGTACTGATACCCCTTTCTTTTCAGCATGCTTGTCTGTGATACAGGAACCTGGAATTCAAATCTCTATGTTCCCTCGCATTTAAGACGGTGCCCTCAGTCCTGGAGCTGTAAGATCTTTCTTCAGACTTCTGTTTCACTCCCAGTCTCCTCTGTGCATGCTTTTTCACTCTGCAGAACATGTTCCTCAAAATTAGGGTAGAAGTTCATATCCTACTTCTTCAAGGGGCATCCAGTTTATCATGAAATTATAGCATATTTCTTTCCATTTGTTTTCCAAGTATTTAAGTATTTTATAGCAAAATGGAACACCAGCAGGATAAACTCAGAGCAATTCTATATATGCATCATGTCACCTTCACTTTTGAATATCATACAAAATAATATTCAGGGAATATACAGAAGTCAACTCCCTGCCCTCTGGGTTATTGATTAATTAGAGAAACTTGTTCTACCTCACTGGCTGAGTAGATGGGGCCTAAGACTAGCACTTCATTTTCATTTTTATTGCTTTTTGCCAAATGTGTGGATTATCACCTGTTTTGTTGTGCTTTTTATTAATCAAACTAAACCTTAAATATTTAAATTCCATCTGGACTGATCTGAAACTTCTTTTAGATTTAACTATCAGCTTAAAATCTCATCCATTTATTTAAACCTGAGAGAAACTGAGAGATAAATTATTCACCCACTCATTAGTACCTAGATTTTGTTAATATAAAATGATAACCCCTATGAGGGCTCTTTATTAATATCATTTCCCATAAAATTTGCAATTGTAACTTTTTTACAAAGCTTAACATTTATTTTTCTTGATGTGTAGCTTTTCATTTTGTTTCAGGTAATAGACAGAACTTCAAATGAGTCCTTTTAGTTCAGTAAAGTAAATGGGAGCTCTGCATAACGCTACTCAGTTCAGCATTATTTAATATTTTCCAGTACATGCCTTCGCCACACCAAAATCTACTTGCATGCTAATGATTTTGTCTGCTACATGTTGGCTGCATTCCTTTTTTTTTCACCAAATAGGTGAAGCTAAGGTATTTGCTTCAATCCAAACAGCCACAAGTGTGTATTCTCACAGGTTTTTAGATGATGCAGTTCTCACTCCACTGCGTGTTGCCAAGTGCCAGAATGGGATCTTGCTGCACCCACAGCTGCTGCAAGACTCTCATTCAGTGCACGCACCCAGCCCAAAGGCTGCCACCATTACTCTCAGGAGCAACACTTTTGTACTTTTTCGTGATCTCCTCACTTTGACAGTAGCAGTGTTATTGCTGCCTCCAATAAGGAAGTTTTCTGAGCAGCTGTAGCTCTGGCACAAATCTCTGCCAGCCTCCTGAGTGGCATAGGCTACTGTGTGCATCTCATACCTTAATCCAGGTTTCTGTACTGGCTTCGTTATTGCTTTCCAGAGCATCTTGTTATGTTGCAGGGGAACTTGTTAATCAGACTGACTCAGCTGAGTACTGATGAAATTGAAGCTTCTGCTGTTCTTGTGGCCATTGCTGTTGCAAGTGTTTGTTTTTATTCCACATGTTCCAGAACTGCTGGTTTAACCCATTTTTCAAAAGATTAATTTTCAGGTAAAAGCACCAAAATCTCTGTATCTGCGAAGAAAACATGCCTGCAATAGTAACCACCATTTAAACTCTGATTAAACTGTGGGGTGATAAGATGCTCAGATCACTGAGGTCCTGCTGTTAGAGACAGGATCTTTTTCTCATATTAGATATTTTCACCCTGTCTGTCCCCAAATTTGAATTCTTGTGAATTGATGGCAGGATATTCTCAGAGGAAAGTCCAGTTTTTGCCATTTGTTTCACTTGGTAGGTCATTGGGTCCCAGAACTCAGATTTGTTTCAGTTTCATTCCCATTGCAAGACCATGACAAACTACTGGAATGACGGGAACTACAGAAATTAAACACTTGCAGAAGAATGGCTTCCAGACACAGTCACTAAGAGCAGCATCTCTCATTGCGAGGTGCTGCAGTTGTTAAGTGTGCCCCTGAAATAATAAGGAAAGTTCAGATTCACACTAGACAATCACAACACAATGGACATGACACTGGAGTCACAAGCACAAAGGGATGCTGTCCCTGGCAAGCTACTGTGGTGAGGACCTGGTCACATGAAGATGAGCCTGGCACACATCACCATAGGTAAGCCAAGCAGATCAAAGGCTGGCTTTGACAATCAGCTTTTCATGCGTACAAACCAACTTCAACTTCTACTTTAGCAGGCAAAATAGGCATTAACTCTACCAGTAATTGCAAATCACTCTGTTCACACATTTCAGAAGCTGTATGAGGTCAAGCACTGAGTTAGACACTCTGGTTTTGTTTTCCCCCTCTTCATATTTCTTGATCCCAGCTGAAGAACAACAGCCTCACTGATTCACCAGATTCTCTGGGAGTGATGTCACATGCCAGCTGTTAAATGGGCTGACACCTACATAAAAGCATTTTGTATTAACATGGGCAAAAGCCCTACTGCTGCAAACCAGGCCTAATGTGCCATTTAAGAAATAGTTAGGTTGTTTTTTAGCCTCTGTACGCTGTCTGTACATCTCCACCACTCCTGCTCTGGCCTGCTTTCATATCACTGGTGGATCTCCCTCCTGACATTAGGAATATCAAACTCATGAGAAATAGACTCCTCAAGTTTTCAGGTTTCCCTCTCCTAGCAGAGGCACGTGCTGCCTGTGACTCAAACATAACAGACTGAGCCAGCCTCAGTGAATGCTGGTATTGTTATTTTTGACAAACTTTTCGTAGCTGTCTGAAATGAGAGAAAAGATAAAGTTGAAATGTTGATTTCAACTTTATTAAGTTAAGTTAATTTCAATTTTAATTGTTTCCAACAAAAGCTGCTAAGGAGAATTTCTTGGCTTGGCACTTGGGGGACATGTACAAGGCTTTGACAAGCAGTGCATGTTATTTCGAAATCTCTTAGTCTTTTTTTGGTTTTCCTTTCCCCCTCAGATATTGCTTGACAAAAAACAGCCCTCATAAGATAAAGAGGTGCAGTCAGAGGACATAGTGAGAGCCTGGAATTTTCTGTCCATACTCTGGCACTGATCCACTCCCTGGTGTTGGCTCATCCCTCTGGTTCAACATGCAGAACTGCAAAATGGGAATAAATAGGCTTGGATAATGGAGATGGTCTTCCCGTTGCAGAGCCATGGGGCAGTCACCAGCCTGAGTGTGGCCATGAGGAGTGTGGCACCCCTCCCTCTCCCTGGGAAGATGGGACCCTGGTGGGGGGAGCATGCCCTGGGCACACAGGTTTCTCTCTGCTGATGCTAATGTACCCAAGTCCTGCTCCCTTACTGGCCGTTCCGAATGTTCCCTCTGCCCCGAGGATCCTTTACTTTACATTGGAGTTTTCCCACGAACCTTGTCTTTGCTCCCAGACTGGGATGCGTGCGGGGAAAAAAATAAACATCTTTGAAAACCTATGCAAAGACTCTTCCTTATTCTTTCCCACTGGCACAACTGTCTTTGGGAAGGTTTCATGGACTGCAACAGAGGAGGGCTGCACTTGCAAAGCCTTAGGGCAGGGCAGGTAGCAACTCCTCGCCATGTGGCTGTAGGGAATGGTTCCTGATCCTTACTTTTTGTTTGAGTTGATTGCTGGAGCTTTGCAGAAAGTCTGTAGATCAGTTTGTGTTTAGGATGTGCCATATTGGAACTTTCAGCCCTTGTGATCCCCACTGGCTTACTCTATCTCCCATCCAGGAAGAACTTCCTCCTCAGGAGGGTGTGCGTGCTCAGTTTGAATAGGTGACATACAAGTCCTCAACTATAAATGTCTTGTGGCATCCTCATGGCAGCCTTCAGCTAGTGTATTGAAGCCTGAATGGTCAAAGAACAGCACTCTGGACTTCTCAAAATGGATCAGAGAAGACATTCAGAGCAAGACAAGTGAGGCAAGGTAGGTTGTCAAAGTGCTATGGGGAATGAGAATTACTGTGACAGTTGCTCTTTTGGGCAATGACTATTTTACACCGCCCACCCGCCTCCCCTGTGACCTGCTGCTAAGTTTTAGCGTAACATTTATGTTCTGAAACAACTAAAATTTGAATAAATCTTCATTAGGAGATGCTTTATGTTGTTTTTCTCATGGGATTTTGTTTTCCCATAAGCATCACATCGCATTTGTGTGAAATCTGAAAGCAAAGTGAATGGTCCTGCCTTCTTTTGAAACTGGAGGGATAGAGACCAAACCCTTTTATTCCTCTTGGCAAGTCAAAATATAAAACCTATGGCAAGGAGCTCACTTGGCCTAGTTTTCAATCCTCTGATGAAACACACGCTACAGTTATATAATTCATCTAACTCCCCTCACCTGATCTTGGTCCTCAATGCCTCTTCTCAAAGAAAAGCGAGCATTGAAGAAGTAAAGATTGATCATAATAAAAACATGGCTCAGGATAGAGAACATGCTTGATACATTACATCAGTTCTAGCTGGAGAAGCAAAATTTGATGACCTGACACACAGTATCCATAAAACCCCTTTGTGGCTACCTTCATAGTAATGACCATTTTTATTAGCATGCAGAGATGTTTCTTCTTATATCCTCTGTGTCATCCCATTCTCAGCCAGCCGTGGAAGCAAGTGCTTCTCTTGAAAAGATAGTGGTGAGGACTGCTCATGGCCTTTAAATTAAGCACATAAGCTATTAAACAGCTTTTCAGTGCATGCTACCTTGCAAGATCCATCCTCTAGCTGCTCTGTTTTTCTTCACATTATTGGCCTTGTGTGGGCTGCTGGAAAACTAAACAGCTCTGCATGAGATTCACTGACAGTGTGATTTGCCTGAGTGTCTGATTAAAAATAATAAACCTTTTCCTTTCAAACATCACCCTTGTCCTTTCAATGCAACAAGAAACTAAGCTGACATCCTTGACTTTACCTCATACTGAGGTTTTAATAAGGCTGGAGATGTGTGAGTATCAGATTACTTCCTGGTGAGAACCAAATAGCTATTTCCTGAGGGCACTTGACCTACTTCCAAACAGAGAAAGTAATGTGGTTTTCAGATGACAAAACAAAGTCTTATCCTTAATGTGTTAACAGTTCTGTTATGGACAGGTTTCATCCTCTTTTACCTGGTTACACTAATTGCTTAATATTCAAAGAACTTCTTGGAATGGTTGTGATAATTAATGACAAAGATGCTTTTATTTAGAAACCAGTTTTCTTTGAAGCCACAAAACCATTTTCTTGGAATGGAAATATTTACAACATGGAACAAACAGCTGACGTTGAAACTTATTTATTTATTAAGGTCAGTGCTTAATCCTAACTGCTCTGTTGGAAAGCATGTATACCTCAAGGACTGTGCTCAAACTATTTTACACCTAGGAGCCAATTAGCCTTAGGCTATTGACCAGTTCAGTATTAATATCACATAGATGCAAATGACTCAGTGTGAGGAGGGCAGAAGTTACCTCTGAAGAGAGATTGTGCTGTCTCCCAGCTCACACACCAGCTCTGCCACACACCACATCTGATGCCTGGAAATTATAGGAAACTAAAAGTATCTGACATCAGCAGTGCTTCCCTTGATCTTGCTGCACTAGTTTGTCTTGTTTTGTGGCATGCATGTCTCAAACTGTATTCAGCAGATGGAGTAACAGAGTCCATGGATAAACAAAAGTTCTCACCAATGCTGCATCCCTGTGGTAAGCCCTCAAAATGTGTCTCAGGTTATCTGGGATTCTGTTATTTTTCAATCAGCAACCGCATTCAGCTTGACTCTGCAGGATTTGTGTTGGTGTTTCACTGCACAGCCTTGGCACGTCTGGAGAGCCTTCCTTCCCATGCAGGGGATGAACAGAGTAAGAGTGTGCTTGCTCTAATACTTGGTGTGCTTCTTTTCACAGCACCCGCTTGGGTGGAAGTGGTTGACTATCTCCTTCCTTCATCTTAGAGACAGGATCCACTTTGCTCCACACGTGCTATTGAGGGACTCATCCACAGAAGGGCTGAAGCTCGTACTGCCTTGTGCAGATGGTGTATCGGGTCCCACATTACTGATTTTACTGGATGTACTGGGGGGAACAGTAGGCTGCAGCTTTTTGATTGTTGCTACAAATTCCTCCAGTCAGTAAATTTCACTTGGCTGTGGAGGGTATTTTAATAGAGTGGATGTGCAATGAGTTCTGGGGAACAAAGTTTTGGGTTGTGAGTCTGTGAAATTTATTACTAAAAATGTTAATTCGCAGTTTCCTCCAGGTTTCTCTTTTCATAATGTAGCCTGAGATTTTTTGCTAGTTTCCTTTTCTAGACACCAGTTTCTTAAGGCCAGCAATTTATTACTAAAAATGTTAATTCGCAGTTTCCTCCAGGTTTCTCTTTTCATAATGTAGCCTGAGATTTTTTGCTAGTTTCCTTTTCTAGACACCAGTTTCTTAAGGCCAGCAATTTATTACTAAAAATGTTAATTCGCAGTTTCCTCCAGGTTTCTCTTTTCATAATGTAGCCTGAGATTTTTTGCTAGTTTCCTTTTCTAGACACCAGTTTCTTAAGGCATTACCTCTTTCACTTATTATTTGGTCCAGCATCCTTGTAAGCAATGCACTACTTGTTCCTTGTTAGTGGTTAGACATGTGTTTGAGAATGAAGAAATACACCCTAGGAAGCACAAAATTTCATCATCTGCAAGGAGAGTTAGCGTTAGACCATTTATCTTGGCATAACACTGGTAACTGAAGACAGACAAAGTTTAGGTAGTGCTCATTTCATACATGACTTAAGTGGCAAGACTGATGTAGATGACCGTGTTGTGCAGCTAAATGCTTGCAAACAGCAGTTTTCATTCTCTCCCAGCACATCACAAGGTTTACACTCCAAGCATGGGGATTTGCTTGGCTTTGACAAGCTTTTATATCAGTGATTTCTATGAAAACTATTTTTATGTTGGGAAAAATGCAAGGCAACATATTTGTGATATAAAATATACTACTCCAGCTCCAGCCCACCTTCCAGCTCCCTCCTGCCAGAGACCAGCTTTCTTCACCTGGGAAATTCCCCTGCACAGGCAGTAGTTCTGGTGCCACAGGCCTCGTCTTACATCTTGTGTTAGCTCTTATCACTCTGTGAGGATAATGGGGAGACTCAGTAAGCAAGAATTGTCCATCAGTACAATTATGGTGTTCTTACATCCTGCTTTCTGATGAGGAATGTATTGCACCATTAACACTTGTATGTGTTTCTTTTCTCTGTGGACTGATCTAAGAATTGCTTATAAGAAATACTTGAGAAAAGACACAGGGGCAAAGAAAAGTCCCAGAGGGCCCATGCAGGTGCTGGCTGTACTAGTTGAAGCAAGGTAGGGAATATTTGTCTTCCTCTCTGAGGACAGCAGATTTTTGGCTGTGCTTCTGCCTTTAGCATCAAGCTAAGATTAATACTTGGTTTTGTTCCTGCCCCCAGCAAAGTTTTACATTGTCATTTAAATCTGGTTTTCCCACTGTAAGATCCTCTTGGGAGTAAAGCAAGACAGGAATTTACTGTCTTTTGAGGCTTGGAGGGCTTTGCAATATTCAACACAGCAGAAGCAATTTAGCACCCCAGAAGATAGAATTTCACTGTAGAAAAATTCAAAAGTAAATGACGCTCTGGCTTGAATTTCTACAGACTAAACGGACAGATAAAGAAGGCAGTATTTCCAGCAAATAGTCTGGGCATGGGCACATAAGAGGATGTAACTGAGATCTGTCATACCACCCTCTGCCCCTGTAGCTGGCCACCCATATGCACTAGTCCACCCATGGTGGCCTAAAAAGTTCTTTCTCCCCTTCATTTCAATTTCACCCGTTTTTTTGTTTGCAAAATAACTATATAGAGGTTTAAAAACATTTAGTACTCCAGAATACAGAGTAAGTGTTTGCAACAGGTTCATTTTAGCTGTCCATAGGCAATTGGCCAAGCCTATTTGGAGCATTACTGATTGTTCATTTTCGGTTTGGGGTGTTGGGCACCGAAGAAACATGGTACCACTTTTGATGATGAACTGGCTGCCTCTGAAACCAGCACTCAGCAATGGAAGTGACTCTGCAAACATTTATGACCTGAGCTAACTCAGAAACCTTTCTGGAAATATTCTTGTCAATTAGATCTTGCTAGTGCAAACAGTGCAGAAAGCAAGCAAAGATTATAAAAACCATTAAAGCAAGCTTGTGGTAACATAGTCAGTTTGAATGCACGCTAGTGAAAAAGACTCTTTTTATTACAATTTTAACACTAATTCACACTTTAGCCACAGTAAACAGAAGAGTAGTTATACAGGTCTGTCAAACAAACATCTTTAAAACTTCCTTTATTTAGTCAAATAGACACTTTTGAGACTTAGCCATACGGTTTGTTGCTGTTGGCTAAATTCTTTGTGTACCCAAATTAATTTATTCTGTAAGATTATGGAAACCTACTGGCACATGCTGTGTATTTCACTGGAAAGTTACAGTTTTTCTACAGCTCTTTTAAGAAAATGAAGACACATTTCTGGAGTTTGAGAGTATTTTTGTTACTGACCTGCGGCTTTTGTTACTGATCTGTGTCTCACAAAAAAACCATACAAGACTGAAATCTCATTTTGTGCAGTGAAATTTGTAATAAGAATTTTGTGGGGAAGTCAAAATAGTAGCTGGAGTTGGTTTGGGGGATTTTTTTTGGTAAGCTGATGGCTCCCATTGTGAAACGATCATTGTACAAAGATTTGAGAATGGATGCTGATCTTTCAGTTTTCACATTTTTGTCATTGGAGGAATGAATCTGAATAATCATGGAAGTGTTGAAATTACACTTGAAAAAACCATTAGATTGTCAACAGTGAAGTGATTATGAAGGCCTTATCTACATCCAAGAAGTTCATCACAACCATGTATGAAGAGCTCTGAAGTTGGTGGGGGTTTTTCGGTGTGTAAAAGTTGTAGCAGGATTAGTGCTTTCTTTGGGTCTAATTCCAAGTTTATTGCTCAAGAGGATAGAAACTATTGACTTAATTTTGAAAGCAACTCAGACAGGTTTCCACTGTTTCTCAGAGGGGTTGGCTGATGAACTCAGATTAACTGCAGCTGAAAAGGTGTAGGTTTGCTCAGCTGCAGTCCTACAGTAAAGCTTGATTTGATCAGACAATGAACAGGTCATGGGGGAACGATCTGTGCCTCAGCTGCGGTGATTGGGCAGGGTGAGGTAGGAGTTACTTCAGCTCTCTACTGTGGAATTATGTGGGGTGCCCAACTTGCTTGGGTGGGATCTGCAGCTTGGTCTTACAAATAACCGCAGCATCCACTGTATTTTATGAGGGATGGGCGGGAAAATGTTGTAATTTGAACATTTGTTGTAAAAGTTTCATAGGGCATCTAAATTAACTGTAGTAGCAGGTCTGTTCAATGGAGGATCCATATGATCTGGCAGAGGGAAGCAGAATGCCTACTAAAGCTCAGTGCTGACTAGGTAAGCTCAATTGTGGCTTCAAAAAAATTGCCATGGTGAAAGCTGTGAAGCAAGTGTGACGGGAAAGGTACAAGTGAAGATGAGGTACAAGTATAAACAGCTGAAAATATAACCAAAGTTGATAGACCAGCTGGAGGCATCCTGCAAACTATGGTCTGCTGAGGCTGTGGATTTCAGCTCACAAAAGTCCTTTTACATGGAGGCAAGATTTCCCCTTTTTTTTATCACTTTCCCCTGGGCATGACAAAGTACTTGGAAACTTTAAAGACAAGACACTTTAGGAAACTTTTCTGTTTCAAGAAGATTACAAGGTGTTTTTTGATCTAAATAGCAAGCTACTCTTTCTACACTCCGCATACACGCATGTTTTTTGGGATGAACCATACTTATTGTTTTACTGACAAAACAAGCAGTGAGACTATAGTTTATTTGATTTCAAGGCCACCTTCTGCATGAATGGAAAGTGGAGTGTTGGCCACTCACCCTTGTATGAGGTAATCCATTATGTTACTCCATGCAGATGACATCTAAATCTGCCATGCGGATGTACTAGTTGGAAAGCAAACTAGTGAGAGACTCCAAGTCAGAAATACAATTTAATAGGAAAAATAAAATAAATGCAATAGTACAAAAGAAAAACAACCCACTGACAGAGTCAGAGTACAACCTGACCCCCTGACGGTCAGGGGGTTGGTAGCTGTCCAGTTAAATGGTGGCTGCGGTCCTCCTGGAGTGATGGTTCTGTTGAAGCAGTGGTTCTGTAGAAGGGTCTGATCTTCCTCTGAAGGTCCAGTGGTGGTGTAGGAGGGTCTGGTCTTCCTCTGGGAATCCAGTGGAGAAGGCTGCCTGTGCTGTTCCAAACCCCAGGCTATATCCAGGTGGGAATGCTTGGCTCCTTCCCCCTGGGCAGAGCATCTCAGAATGGGATGGTGAGTCACGAGGCAAGGCCTTGATGGGCCCTTTAACAGGAGATAGTCCGGAGGGAGGAGGCTGGGAACATTGCTACGCCTGGTTTCAACAGCTCATGAAGATGGTAATAGAATACACTGTAACCCTCCACAGTGGATCAAGCCAATGTCTTTTCCTAAGAGCTTCCTGCCTATTGGGCCAGGTACAGGGGAGAGTGTGTGTATTTACCTGTTTTACACAGGTTTGTCTTTCTGTTGATATTCTGTTCATTCTGAAGATGAATGAAAATACTTTTTAAGCTTCCAAACACCGTGATAATGAGAATACTGCATGTACTGCACCCAGGCATGCTGTTGGGAAAATACCAGCTAGTAAAACGGTGTCTAAGGTATCTGGAGCTGATGCAACATGGGATGAGAGCTGAGGTGTGGCTGATGGGGCATGGCACAGGAAGAGCAAAGGTGGCTTCACTAGAATGGTAGTGTCACCCAACAAAGAGATCAGTTTGCAGATGGATTTGTTGAGCTTCCACTGTTCTCAGTGCAGTTTCTCCTCAGGGAGAGAGCTCCTCTTTTTTGGGGAAAGCCAGGGATTCAGGCAATCTGCATTCAGCTGACAGTGTGAAGTAGATTCATACTGTCTGCTGTTCTTTCTCCTATCTGCTACTCATGACTTGCACTGATTTAGGTTGCTAGATGTTACTTAGGAAAGATTCTGCACAGAAACTTATTCTCTTTCCATATAGAAACTAGGTGTCTGATGGCAGCTCTTTATGGTTGTAGCAGGGAGGATAAAATGCCCAGTGACACCAGGAGAACACACTGAGCTGTGATGTCTTGAAATATTTAAGTCCACTGTATATGGAAATGCATGTTTCACCTGTCTGCTAGAGACCTGCATTAACCCAGGTAAGAAGTTCTGCAACAGTTCTTTAGACTTTACAGAAACAATGGCCACAAGCACAGAGAAAAACCTCTTGAGTGGCGTCTTCAATGGAAATGGAAATTCTTTTATGGAAAGATAGTGACAAATCTATGGGGTGACATCCACCCCTCCCACTCCCAACACTGAGAGTAAGTGTTGAGCTGTCTCGTATCTTCACCTTTTCCTTCTCAACCTTCTCTGCTGCAAGCAGGGGTGTGACCTTTTCCTTCACATGGTTCATTGATTTCTACGCTTGATAATGCAGGCCCTTCCTCTCCCCTTAGACACCAAAATAAGCTTTAGTTCTACTGAAGGTGGAAAGACTAATGAGTGGGGGTTCTGTTGACCACTTAGTGAGATCTTCCAGGACTTAATAATGCCTCAGGTCTCTAGTCCTCCTAGCTCATTAAATCCCATCATCCCCCCTTGACCTGGCATTTCCTTCGAAAGGCAGCTCCTTTTTCCCAAGCTGCTTCTGTCTTTTCAAGGTAATAACTGCAGCTTGCCTGCTTCTTTTGCTTTTTATACAGGGAATGCCTTTTGCTGATAGCAGCTTGATTTGCACAGTGTCAGAAAACCTTATAAGCATTACCATGGAGGACAGTAAAACAAGCTGGTCATTTAGTCATGTACAGCTCATTTTGATTCCTGTGGTCAGTTACCAACATAAGTAAACAGAAATTCACTTCAAACTTAGTACTTTGAGAAGGCAAAATGAACACCCTAGAAGTACTTTGGGGCAAATTAGGAGATCAGTGGCAGGCATGTAATTCACCACAGGTTTAAATACTGTACTAATCTCAAAACTGCTCATGAAGTTCTTCTGGGTTTTTAGTATCAGAGGGTCAGTGAGAGATAGTCCTTCTATCTCCAGAAAGTGAAACTGGAAGTGTTTCATCAGCTTACTTTCTTCACAGTGTATTTATTACATGCTCTCGTCTCACCCTGCTCACCTACTTGCTGAAGCACTCTGTGCTAGGAACAAAATCACCCTAGGTCAGCATCTTCTGACTGCACTGCTCAAGTGAACACTGCCACAAGGGCCCTTGCTCTCACAGGCAGAGGACAACGATTCTTGCTCTATTTCCAGCCTCATTAAATCTTAAGTGACCTTTCTGAGTCACAGCAGCAAATTTGATACAAACACAGGGCTCCTAAACATTGGAGGTTAGCCTGCATTTGTTGATTCCCTTCTGGACCTTGCATTAGACTTTCGTTCCCACAGCTTGGGGAGTTTGTTTCCTTATGCTCTTGAGATGGAAGAACTCCAGCAACACATTTCCAAAATGAATTTTGTTCAATCGTATTCTCTGTAGAGTATTGCTGATCATAGGTATTACACAACCACAAGTCTGCCTTTGAAAAATCATGAGACTCACTTGAAAATCTTGGCATTCCTTTTTGGTTTTAAAATGTTCTGAGGTCTTTACCTGTCTTCTAGGAAATCAGTTGGCTTCCATGATAACATCTGCCAGACTGTTTTTCCACAACTTTTTGTTGTACGCAAAACCTGAAATTCTCCCCAAATCACTTTAGGAACCTTTAAAAAAGGTCTTAGTCATGAGGAAAAACTTGCTGAGGAGGAAGCTATAAAATACAGTGCTTTATGAGTAATCCTCTTATGGAGTCATTGCAAACCTGCATTTATAAATATAGTGTGTCATCCATTTTAAAGAAGATCCTAAAGAGGGCAGTTGGTGCCATGGATACCATTCCAAGTTTAGCCTTTTTTACCAAATTAACAGGATCCATCTTCTTTCAGATCTTATAGTACCTAACAGCCCCATGCCCCAAACCAGCTGCTCAGTAGCAGCTGTCCAGATGCTGCCATTTTATACATGTCACTGAATACTCTGGGTAGGAAGTGATGTTGGGAGGTCTTTAGTCTCCCTGCTGAAATCAGAGCAGACTGCAATGTTATATGAAGTTGCTCAGAATGTTTTTCTGTCAAATTTTGAAAATGTCCAGGGATGGAGAATGGGGATTCCATGATGTCTTTGGACAGCCTGTCATAGTGCTTAAGCAGTTTCATAGAGAAGAGCATTTTCCCTGTGACCAGTTTGAACTTCCTTTCCTGCAGACAGTGATCACTATCCATTGTCCTTTGACTGTGCATCTCTCAGAAGAGGCAAGATTTGTGTTCTCTACAACTCTCTTCTCTATAGCCCTGACTAGATGGATGAAGAGAGTTAATAGATTTTTTTTATTTTTCTCCCTACTTCCCTTATCCTCTCAAAGGTCATATGCTCCAGCTCCTCACCATCTTAGTGACCTCCCTCTGGACTCACTCCCAGAACCGAAGACTACTCCAAATGCAGCCTCACAAGTGCCAAGTAGAAGTGAATCATCATTTCCTTTGACCTACTTTTGATATTTTTGATACTTTTGCATTGATGCAAGAGCTTACTGCTGATTCAAATTGACTTTTTTCCTACCAGGACCACAAGATCCTTTTCTGCAGGGTCTCCAGCCTGTACCAACACATGGAGTTCACTTCCTTGTGTAGCATTTTGCGTTTCTTAGGTCTAAGTCCATAGTAACCCTTTTGGCCCGTTCATCCATTTTGAAAGGTAGACCTGCCCCTCCTGCATTTTGGCTCCTCATATAGTTTTGTCAGATCTGCTGAGAATTGAAAATGATGGTAGCGATCCTATTATTTATTGCAAAGATACCAAATATTGCTTGCCTTATTGATACCTTCTTGCAGTGTGTGGATCCCAGATCTGCTACCATCATCCTCCTCTGTAGAGCAAAACAGCTGAGGAAAGAGTTGATACCTGTAGCATTCTGTTGTACAAAGAAGCAACATTTTTCTCTTGGTCTCTCAGCATCTTTTGTGATACCATCTTTCCCTCCCCAAATGTAGTTTGACATAGCTCTTCTGTGCTGTTCAAGTGGCCAGGACTGAGGCTTGATGCCTGGCTTTGTGCACATGCTGAAGACACACATTGTCCACTCAGAAAGCACTCAAACAGCAGCCAGTGATTTCCTGTTAAAGGATACGCAGGGAAGAGCCACCTGCACACTTCTTTAGCAGCTTTAACAAAATCACTGGCTTTAACTAAGTATCTTTTTTCATGGAAGTGTTGGCTCAGAATCAAATGTCCTTTCCTATGATTTTCTGTCACTGGGAAGTGTTCATTACAGATAGGTGTGAGAACTGCTAAAACTGCAAAACTAAAAAAACTACTAATCTTTTCCTTAAGAGTCCACTGCTGGCTCACATAGTGTCTGTTTGTTCTGTAGATGGTAATAAGGTGTTGAAGAGGTTCCTGGGAGCAGTAGACAAAACAACTGATGTTTCTAACAGATACAGTTCCTTTCCTGCACTAATTTTCTCCCTGGAGCTGAACCTGTACTGCTTTGTCTTAGGCTGAAACTCTGTAGACCCCTCTGCTCAGAGGAAATCAGCATCATTCCAGCTCCATGTGCACATGGGTGGCTCCTTTCCCATGGGACTGGGGTACAGTCCAAATCAAAATTGAGCCTTAGAAAGGAGCAGCTTCAAATTATAGAGACACTACAGTTTGGATCATGATAATTATACAGTACTCCTGGATAAGAAGACAGGTAACAGCCAATCAGTAGCTCTTTTTCTTTTCCCCTTGACTGGCAAAGCCAGTTAGTGAGGGAGAATTCAGAAACAGATACCTTTCTACACTGAGATTTTTAAACACAATTTTCAGCCTCTAGCTTTAAAGTCCAGGGGAAGGCAACCATATATGGGAAGCAATATCACAGTAAGGAGAGGAGTCATCCATCCTACAAAAACCAAATAGTTGTTTTTAATCCCTCGGTTTTTTCCTCATTGACACTTCACTATTTCTTACACTTTACCCTATAGCTTGCAAGAGAGACAAGAAGTTGCTTGTTTAAATGTCAGAATATTGCTCCTTGGCTAGCTAGAGAGAGTTGATCATGCATGGGAATCACTCTCACCATCCAGGGAATGATCAAAGACAAATGATGTAGCCCCCTGCATCCACAGTCCATCACTGTATTCATCTTCCACGAACACCATCACACAGCAGCAGCTGCAGGAAAATCATTAGAAGAGCGAAACTGAAAAGAATTCTATGAAAAGCATGTTAGAGATTCCCCTTTTCAATAAAGATTAGATTTCTTTTGGCTTCACTAATAATTAAGCAGGACCAGCTGTCACCATGGCTATAGAAATGATCACACTCTTTGCATTCTGACTGCTTCATACACCATCTCCATGGTCCCATAAAGGAAGAAGTAGAGACAGGCTTGAAGACCATCTGTACTGAACCCTAGTTACCCTAGCAGCAGCAAACCTTCAGCTAGGGTAGTAGCTACAAGAGACGTAGCAGGATAAGCAGGACCCACTTGTTTCACACCAGTACTGTTGAGCAGTGAGAATAATGCTGCTGTCCTGTGAAGTATTCATCATGCAGTTCAGGAGCAGTGTTAGGAGGACAATGAACTCTGGGTCTCCTGTGGGCTGGCACTGGGCAGAACTTGGCTTTCCTGTACTCTTCAAGTCTTGTAAGAGCTGAGATGTGGGGAGAAAGCCTATTTCTCCACAGTATGGTCAAGCATGTCTCTGATTAACAGAAGGACAAACATTTAGGAAGAGAGCAAAAGCACTACAAGTAGGGATGTAGCAAGGCAGAGGGCTTTTCTGCATAGCGCAGTGCTCATGAAGCAGGATTACTGTGAAATAAGAGTAACCAAACTAGTCATCAAGCTGCCTGATACATCAAGGCTAGCCCTGGTTCGTAAAGTCCCTTGTAATGTTCTTTGATTCCCTGTAAATCCTCAGAATTGGGTCAGGAAAAAAAAAAAAAAAAAGAAGCCCAGTAAGCCATCTGAGCACAAGGTCCCAAGAGCTACACGGGTTATTCAAACAAGCCACAGTCCAAAGGGTTGTGGACAAGCAGGAGCCTGGGGTTCTGGGTCTCTCTGTGCTGTCTAAGGATGTGGAGGAAGCTCTCAAGGCACCTTCAACTAACTTAGTTGTTCAGCTGGTGAGTTTTGAGGTGAAGAGTTACTCTGGGCTCCTTGCCATGGACCGACATGCTGCCTTTTACCCTCTGTAGTCTGCCAGGGTGGCTGTAGAAGCATCACAGCATCAATGCTGAAACAGAACCTGAACAGAGTGAGGTGGTAGAGAGAGAAAGCAAAAAGGAGAGAAAAGGCATTTGGAAAGAAAATGAGAAGATGGAGAAATGGAAGAAGGTACAGAAAGGATATTTGAAATTGAGAAGATTGTGAATCTTGGAGAACATAGAGTCCTGAAAGAAGCAGGAGAAAGGATAAGATAGGTCATAATTATAGAAATGAGAGAAAGGAGAATCTGGGTTACCTATGGAAAAAAGACAATAGGAGAAACAAGGTAAAAATAAGAGAAAAGGAAATGGAAGCCAACTTGGAAACAGTGAGGGAAAATAGTTGGAGTGGAAAAGTATGGGAAGATGCAGAGAAAAGCACTGGTAGGAGAAAAAAGTCTGTAGCTGGATTGTGGCTTGAGATATTTGAGGCAAGAAAGAAAAGGAAGATGGTGGCACAGCACAAACACAAGACTGTGGTTCTGGAGAGGGTGAAAAATTACTCAGATGGCAAGACAGCTTGTATTAATTGGAAAGCAAACCAGTGAGAGACTCGAAATCAGAACTACAATTTAATAGGAAAATTAAAAATAAATGCAGTAGTACAGAAACACTGACAGAGTCAGGATACAACCTGACACCCTGTCGGGCAGGGGGGTGGTAGCAGTCCAATTAAATGGTGGCTGCAGTCCTCCTGAAGTGAGAGATGTTGTTCTGTTGAAGTGGTGATTCTGTAGAAGGGTCTGGTCTTCCTCTGAAGGTCCAGTGGTGGTCATGTAGCTCTTGTCCTCTGGGAATCCAGTAGGTAAGGGCTGACTGGGGTGTTCCAAACCTCAGATTATATCCTGGAAGGAATGCTTGGTTCCTCCCCCTGGGCGGGGCATCTCACAATGGGATAATGTAATTTTATGAGTCAGGCAGTGAGGCTTGGTGGCCCATTAACAGAAGATATCTCTCCAGAGCGAGTTATCAGGGATGTGTCATCAAAGAGACAGAGAACACTGCACCACGTGGTTATAACAAATGGTAATAGAATACATACTTTTGGTTACATCTTACATTGTAACCTAAGACAGAACTGAAGAGAGCATTGTGCAGGAAGGCATAAGGAAAGGGATGACAGGGGAAGAGACATCAAAAAAGAGCATGAGACATGGAATTAAAGAGTGATGAGAGAAGAGAAACTAGGAAGAGAAAAAACACCAGTTATGAGAATGCTTATCAGCTTTTATCTTGTTTCCACTGTCCTTGTAGTCTGTGCTTAGGCAGAGCTCTCAAGAATGGGATTTATATATTTTAAACCTTTAACTGTCTTTTTAAACACTATTTTCTATTTCCCTCTGGTTTGTTATGATGAGAACATACTGTGCCTCTGGTTGCTTCTGGGCTTATCGCTAAATTTTCTTCAGAAGAAGTCTAGGTTTTTCAAATCATATGGGAATATGTTCAATTAAAAAACCAAAACGTATTTTCAAGAAGAATGCAGTCATTAGTACTTATTATTTAATTGCACTACTTAGTGTGGAGGAAATGCTAAATGTATTATCTCCACTCATGGGTGGCAATAAAATCTGCATGTGACTTAGGGAAACAATACAAACAATAGCTTTCTAATTTGTTCAGGGATTAAATCTGACACTTTAAACAGAAAAGTTGTGGTTGGAATGTAATTTACTTGTATAAATACATCACTTGAAATGTATTTTTCCATTGTACTGACAAAAGCCCAGGTGGAAATGGAGCTACTTTTTGGTTTCTGACAAGTTTATACTGGAAAAGACTAACCTGATTGAATTTGACATTCTTACAAAAAAGGAATTAAATTTAAGACAAATAGGAAAATTGAAACTCAGCAGGGCTCCAGACAACAATTAGCCAAGTGCTTAAGTTCAGGTTGTGACAATCAATCTCCTGAGAAAGGCCCAATTCTAAGATGAAAGTTGCAAGTCCGTGGTAAAGTTCAAAGTGGAGCTATCAATTGTGCCACTATGCCCGGTAGTAAATCCTAACACACTTACGGAGACCGCACAGCTGAGAAAGCCCACAGGGTAGAATCCAGTGTGATATACACCAAGGTGAATCTGCAGAGAAAAGCCCCCAAATAACCCAGTCACTGGTAATTTCAAGAGACTGCTTAAAATGTTTTAGTTCCTAATGTCTGAGGGAGTCTAACCCTGTATTTTTTCTTGATGAAAACAGTGTGCAACATCCATAGACTTTATCCCATGTGCTTTCCAGGTAGAGACTGCTGCTAGTTCAAGCACCTGCCTTGTCTTTCTGTCGCTTAGAGTAGATGCCCTAAAACTGACTGCCCTAGGGAAATGCATCCCTGTGAGTACCTAATGGCTAGTAAGAAGATGCTATGACTATACCTTACCATCTTCAAGTCAATGTTAAGAGGGCTTTTTAAATCCCATGGTAAATGAGATAGCAGTTCTCCTAAGATGAGCGAAGCTTTGATAAATACCATGAAAAAGATTTAGGGTACAAAAATATTTTCATAATTCTCTGATTCAGCTGTGATTAGCTTCTACCTTCTTTGCACCCTAGGAAACTAGTGAGTCAGCTATTTAATATCAAATCAGACCGAATTCTGCTCAGAATTAATAGCTGGCTGCCTTTTGGCAGCTTTCCCTCTGCATCTGATTGACTCTTCCCTTTTGCAAATGTATTTTCAGACCTGCTATTGATGACAAGTAGATTGAATTATAAATCAAAGCCATGCTCCTGAACTGTCAGTAATCTAATCAAAGAGACAGAATGTGCAATAAAGATGACTTCTTATGAGTGAAGATATTGATTTTGGAATTTGCTCTGGTGGTATTTGTGATTACTTCTAACTGAAATATTCCCTGCTTTCTTAGTGGCTTGTTATCCTTGCACTTTCTTGTTGTTCAATGTGCCTTTGAATTTCCACATCCAGACATTTCCCTAGCAGCACGGCGAAGAGGCTCCCAGCTCTTCTCGCTGTCTGAAGCTGTCTCATTTTGTGACAGTTTCATCTTTGAACAGTGTGTGAGCTGCCCCAGAAGAGGAGGTCAGAAAACCTCAGCAACAAAGCAGAGTGCCGGGAAGATTCAGACCTGCTTCTGTGAAAGCCCTTGGCAAAAACCCTGTTCATCAATGGCCCATCCAGCAAGTGATCCTGGCTCATCAGTTGTGTACAGACACATTTATCACATAATCAGCTAGAACTATATAAAGAAGACAGCTGATTGCAAGGGATGAGTAAATACCATCTACAAATTCTTAATTCTTTCGTGAGTTAATTCCTATATAACATCAGGAGTGGTTAACTTAGCAGTGGTCAATGGCTCAATTTCCAGATCAATGACAAGTGATGTCCCTCAGGAGTCTGTGCTGGGACTGGTCTTTAGTGTCTTCATCAGTGACACAGACAGTGGGATTGAGTGCACTCTCATCAAGTTTGCAGATAGACACCAAGCTGCGATAGCGTTGGCATCCCTGAGGAGCAGCATGTCATCCAAAAGGCCCTGGACAAGCTCAAGGAGGAGACTTACTGGGATGTCATGGGATTCAGCAAGGCCAAGTGCCAACCTCACCTGGGTAAAAGCAACCCCTGGTATCAACACAGGCTGGAAGATGAAGGCTACAGAAAGTAGCCCTGCCAAGAAGTACTTGGAGGTACTGGTGGATTAAAAGATAAGCATGACTTAGCAATGTGCCCTTGCAGCCCAGAAACCTAGGCTGCATCCAAAGAAGTGTGGCCAGCAGGGCAAGAGAGGTGATTCTGCCGCTGTACTCGGCACTGGTGTGACCACTTGGAGTGCTGCATCCAGCTCTAGAGTCCTCAGTACAGAAAAGACACGGATGTATTTGAACAGGTCCTGAAGAGGGCTGCAAAAATGATCAAGTGTTGGAACACCTCTTCTAGGAGGACAGACTGAGAGATCTGGGCTTATTTTGCCTGTAGGGATAGGACAAAAGTAATGGCTTTAAATTAAAGAAGGTAGATTCAGACTAGGTGCAAGGAAAGAATTTTTTTGTTGTTGATGGTGGTAAAACACTGGGACAAGTTGCCCAGAGAGGTGGTATGTTCCCCACTCCTGGAAACATTCAAGGTCACATTGGACAGGGCTCTGAGAAACCTGCTGATCTAGCTGAAGATGTTCCTGCTCATTGCAGGGGCTTGGAGTAGGTGGCCTTTACAGGTCTCTTCCAGCCAAGCTATTACATGATTTTGCCAACTTGCATATCTGTGAATATCTTTGCAGGTGGGCTCTTACTGGATCCTGCACAGAGATCCTCATGGATCCCAACAGATGATTTGTGTGACAATAATGATCAGTTTGGGTTATCGGCAAGGTATTACCTACAGACACATGTACATCAAAGTTGCTTAGGTGTGACAGTTTAGAAACGCTATTTTATCTCTGTAGGGATGTTCCAGCCCCAAATCCCCAGTGTAATTACACTTCTAATAAAAGAGACATATTTTTTTCTCCTGCCCTTACAGTGGTGGAGCCTGGAGGAGCCAGGTAAGTTGTTCAGTTGCTTTGCTCCATTAGGTAGATGTTCTTTTTTCAGCCATTTCTTCACCTGAGCTCATCCACTGACAGAGACTGTCCCCTGCCCTGGATTTTCACTTGAGCATAGCTCAATGAAAGGTAATGTCACTTTCTTCATCCTTGGATGATCCAATGGCATTATCTGTGATGTTGTCTGGTTTTGCCCTTGAAGAGATTCCCAGAGGTTAGCAAAGCAGCTGTGAAAGAATCATTTGGCTTTCAGTTCCTCCCTGCAAACAGAAACTTTCTCTACCTGCCCTCCAGGAAATCACACAGAGATAAACTCACTTGTTCTTGAGTCCTTCAAGTTCTGCAAAACATGTAAACAATTTCAAACTGTGGCATTTATTAATACTTCCAGTGCATGCTGGGCTGTTCTCAAGCCTGGGTTCCACACCTTGTCTGTGTGGCTATAGATGTTACAATTCCAGGCCTGACCACAACCAAACCCAAGTAGAAAAGTCTACCTTAATTTACAGAGATCTTTGCCAGTCAGTTCAACGCTGACTTCTAGGGATTTATGAATAGTCATTTGTGCTGACCTCTGTCCAATAGTGGCATTTCTCCCATGAAACAAGATTGCATGTACTCAGTAACACTTTCTAGGACAGGGTAAGATGCATAAGTAGTGACAGCAAAGACAAAGCTCTTAATGGGGATGTGGAGAACAGAAGACCACACTGGCTGAGACAAGACTACCTGTTGAATTTTGTTTACTAGTTCCATAAAAGAAACAATCTGATTGAGGTTTTTCAGTGAGGAAAGCTTCTTGAAGCCACAAATACGTGCCCCAAAGAGCTTTGAGTTGTATTTTTAGTAAAATGAGAAATAAAACTTCAAACACATGTGAGTGACAATGATATTCTTTTCACTCCTGCGTTGGGAAGCAACACTGGGAGGGTTCCTCCCCCTGCGAGGCCCTCCCTCCCCCCGGGAAGAGGAGACCCTGGGGGTGGGAGCAGACCCTGGATACGGGGTTTCCCTCTACTGATGCTAATGTAACCAAGTTCTACTCCCCCACTGGCCATTTAGAATGTTCCCCCCACCCTGAGAGCCCTGTACTTTTGGTTGGTTTTCCCATGGGTCTTTGAGTCTTTTGGGCCCAAGCTCAGAGCCATGCAGGGCTGGAAATAAACATCTCTGAAATACCTATGCAAAAACCCTTCCTTGTTCTTTCCATGGGCACCACTGTTTTCGGGAAGGATGCAGATACTGGACTGCAACATAACACTACATCCTTTTCTTTGCTCCCTGGTGAGTGCTGTCTTCTCCAACAGCAAGGACAACTGTGCCATATAGAACTGGCTGTTCTGACCTTCACCAGATTCAAGAAACCTTCCTACTGACTCTAATAGTTGTTGTTTATACTAGGACCACAGCTGAGACAAGCAACAGGCATTTTAAAGGCTTACAATTAGATAAAGGGATTACTTTACATACAATTGGCCTATGCTGCCCAAATACTCTTTGGACTAAAAAGACTACTGTCCTTATCCCTAAACACTGTTTTCTCAACTGATTCATTTGCAAATTTTTTTCGTTGAGCAAAGCCTCTTGATATCTCTTATTTGGACAAGCAAACTTCAGGTTTAAGTTTTGGTCAGAGTTTCAAAACTGTAGCAGTACAAAGGAATGTCAGCAGGACAGCTGGGTTTGCCTGAAATTAGAATCTGAGCCTCAGACAGTTAAAAATCACCAAATAAGAGTGAATCCAAGTCATATTGTGGTTATACCTGTCATATTGGTGTCACTCTTTCCCACATAACAGCTGATTATTCAGTGAGTATTGAGGTTGAAACACTTCTCAGCCCCTGGAGAGAGTAATCATTTCAGGTCAGGAGGATGTGCAGGATTTAATATCTAGCTTCATGGCCTGGATGGTAATACTATTTATCACAAGTTCTGACTCACACTCCTCATATATGGTTCTCCTTTTTTTTTTTTTCCCGGCCCTGTGGTGCTACTTTACTGGTAAGAAAAGCCCTATATGTTAGCAAAATCATAACCAAAGGAATACAAATGCAAAAGTAAAAAGCTTCTGTTTTGTCTTTCAAAGATAAAACAAATACTTTAATCAAAGAACAGGTATTTGTGACATTTCAGGTGCCCTGCTAATAGCTACAGCTGATTTGCCAATATGATCCTTATGGTGAGTCATCTTAGAAGCATGTTTATACCCTATTCTAATTATTTTTCTTTTACAAGTAGGCCAAATATGCTTCCAGTGTCAAGGAAAAGATTGTGTCTAAATATGGCCCTGTAGATGTGTTTTGACTTTTTCTCATCAGAACTTCTTATAAGTATTAATTAGGAGTGCCAAAAGAAAGAGGCCACTCAAGAATCCCATGGCCACCCTATATGCACAAACACAAAGTACTTGCATGTCTTCAAATTATGTGTAATAGCATCCTGTACTGGAACAACAGATACCTTTCCTGTTTTCCTGGCAAACCTCCAGACTGCACCTTGTCAGCCAGCACTGAGCAAATGCTATGTCAAAGTGCCAGTTTTAGTAGTTACTGACTTCGATGATTTGGCATTACCCACTGCCAGGAGTGTTGCTACACTACTCTCTCCATGGAAGAGATGTACTTGAGTCCATTCCCTCTGGAGCTTGACACTTGATAATGCCAGTCTTTGGGCTGTCCTTGTCCTTACTGGTGACACTGTCACTGCTCTTTGCTGGCACAGAGAGTTTCATAGGCATTTACTGGCTTTGAGAAAGTAATATTGTCTGTGATCATAAGATTCCTAGAGTTCACAAGTTTGTCAAGACCTGACATGACAGAAAACCATATTCTCTTGACTGGCCAAAGTGTTAGGATACAATTGCAAACCAGCTTAGAATAAAAGGGTGTTTCAAAAGCATAATTTCTATTTATTTGATTTTCTCGATGTCACTGAATGTCTCAGCTGGCAAGCCAGGGAAGTGACTGACCACCACAGGCCTCCTGAATGCCTTCTCTCAGAGCTGACCTTCAGCTTTCTCCTGGGAGCTGTGTCCACCACCTGACCTGAGGACCTTGGGGACACATTTTTTTTTTCTCTTCTTTCCTCAAGGGCGACCCAGGCCTTGCCTTTTTTTATTCCTGTTTTGATTCTAAATTCTCTCTGTTTACTTTTTTCAATAGAAACATAAATTTGAGCTTGCGCGGGGGTTTTATACAATACAGTTTCAAAAATTAAACATTCATCCTTTAAATAAATGTATTACCTTTGTGTTGAAAAAGCCACCTGCTGATACAGCACTTTAAAACTGTTATTGTGTATTTGGCAATACGTACCCTAAGAAAATAACTGTAAGATATAAGACAATGTGTATCGTCAGAAATTCTACCTGGATATGAATGATATCAAAGTGATGTCCCTAATTCACTTTCAACTATCTGTAAAAGTCACACAAAATACTAGAAACAGCTTTAGAAACCAGAGTGGTATTTTCTTTGGATCAGCTTTTTGTAATTCCAGGGGCTCATGCTGTCACATGAATTCATCTTGTGAACTCCCTCCCTTGTTCCTGCTAATGTAATAAGCTTTATCATTCACTTTGTGTCAGAAGCAGTTTTTCTTTACAGAACCCAGTCAGTCAAAGAGTAAGCAATAAGGATGCTAGAGAAAAAGACTGTAAGTTGAACCACAAGTCTCATCCTTTCTACAGAAGGTGACAAAGAATTAAGTAGGCAATCCTCTACTGAAGAGACTCATCACTAGCTATCACAGTACTTAGCATTTCCTTGAGACAGCAGGGAACTGCATATTTGACATGTCAATAAAAGCGTAATATAACATTATTTCATTGCTAAGCTATCAGAAAATAATGGAAAACTTTCACTGAGGGTTGATTGCTGTTTTTCCTGAGAATCCCTTTCTCCAGTGCATAGACTAACAGTGTGGGTTTTCAAGCAGACCTTTAGTTTTCAGAAAAGTGGAAAGATGACAAAGTTCAACTTTGCTGTAGTGGTGCACACACACTGAAGTCAGTGCTACAGTTCTTCAAGAGTTTTGAAATGAGGCTTGCAGGGAGCTCATGTTGTGTCTGTACACAGTGACCATCTGAGTCGTGCTCTGTGGACCAAGTGTCCCTGCTGTTACACAATTAGACATGCAAAGGTGTAATTTAAAGAGAACTACAAAGGATAGCTCCACCTAGAAAAGATCTTGGATCCACACCCATCTTAGCCTCTCTATGGTGTTAATTTTCAACTATTTGACCAAGCAACCAAACCACATGCCAAGTAAATTTCCATGGAGGAAGGGTATAGAACCTTGTGAGGGAAGCACGTCAGAAATGTGGATGCACTGATTTTTGTTTGTACTGGCATAGCATGTTCACTTCAGGTTGCAATCACTGCTCCGTAGTTTCAAGCATGTACAAACGATGTCATCTTCTTGACTTGTTGGGACTTGGGAGGCTCAGCTTTTGTTTGTGTCATATTATCTGTTTATTTATAGCACTTAGGTATTTCTCAAGCACATCCAAAATGAAAAAAATTAATGTTATATCACAACAAAGCCTGTGGGCAGGAAGGGGAGAAAGGGGCTCATTCTCATAATGTTCATTAGAACTATTTGAAATGAATGATTGACAAAGTAAATTAATTTGGTGGTGGGTGCAGGCTCTCCACTTGGTTTATGTAAGAAATAATGCTTAGCAGAGCTGTTTTGGGCACTTTCAGAACACACACATTTCTTGGAAATGTGCTGCTCTGCTGAAACACCCTGTTTCTCAGAACTGCTGAGATACTGATATGGGGATTTTTGAGATCTAGGGCTGTCTCACTGTTCATTTGTAGAGGAGGTGAAATTAAAAGGTAACCCTTTAGTCAAATGACTGTCATTAGGCAATCCCATTGTTGCATCATGCTCAGAAAGCTTTTTTTCCACCTAGAATGAAAAAAACCAAATCTCAAAGCTGAAGAGCCACTGCAAAATAGAACTGATGACTTCTGATCATCACTGTGGGAGGTCCTGGACCCTTACTGCTGAAGGATGTATAAAGAACATTTCTCTGAAAAATAAATTTAGTTTTCTCAGTAGCTTTGACTTGCATTGTTCAAGTATTTTAAAGGCCTTGGGTTTAGTGATAAAATAAGTCTGCATCTTTTCTTATTTATTTTGTCTGTGATATCTGTATGCAAATAATTCTCTTCAGTTAATGAATATTTCAATAGGAACACACTCTTAGGCTCAGCACTGAGGCTGTAAAATGTCACAATAACTTCTGAAACCTGTTATTATGATCAGTTTGTGGCTCTAGCTCAGTGACAGCAGTGGTTCTGCTCCTGATTTACCTAGGTTTGAGAGAGAGTATGAACAAGTTTTCCAAAATCACTTTTTGTAAGTGAAATTAAAAAACACTTGGGGGATGAAGCTCAGAAATTTTAAATGTTATTCCTCTTTAAGTATCTAGAAACAGATGAATAAGGGAAGGCAGAATAACAGTGAGAAAAGTGAATCCTGGTATTTGCTGAAGCTCTAACACTGTTTATCTCCCATCTTCTCTGTCCTACGTTTCTGTTGCTAGAAATGTAGGCTTGTAGCCTTGATTTTACTGGTCCTCACCTCTGTATCCTTGCTTACCTGCAAAGCTGTTCCAGCTAAAGCCAAAAAATATGTTTGGTGAACTGTCCCACCCCTGGAAGTAGGAAACATCCAAAGCTTAGGAAAAAAAAATAAGGCATGGAACAGGCACTGAGGAATGCTGCCGTTTTTGCATTTGTCCACTCTTACTGCAGTCTGTTCTGTGGTTTAGGGTCTTCCTGAGTCAGAGGGTCACCAAATGGTAGGTGTATGCTAGCTTCTGACTGATTTTTTGCATAAATATGGCTGATTACTTTTTGAACCCACTTGTAATTTTGGTCTCCTGTGGCAATGAGACACACAGGTCATTAATGACTAAAGTATTGCACCCAGCTCTGAAGACCTCAGTAGTGGAAAAACATAGATCTGATAGAGCAGGTCCAGAGGAGCGATGATGAAAGGGTTGTCCTGTAAAGAAAGGCTGAGAGAACTGGGGCTGTTCAGTCTGAAGAAGGCTCCAGAGAGACCTTCTTGAGGCCTTTCAGTACTTAAAGGAGGCTCATAAAAAAGATGGGGACAGACTTTTTAGTAGCGCTTGCTGCAACAGGACAAGGGGTAATGGTTTTAAACTAAAATAGGGTAGATTCAGACTAAATATCAGGAAGAAATATTGTACGATGAGATTGGTGAAACACTGGAACAGGTTGCCCAGAGAGGTGGTAGATGCTTCATTCCTGAAACCTTGCAGTTCAGTCTGTGTGGAGCTGTAAGCTCAACCATCAGGCTGATCTAGTTGAAGATGTCCCTGGCCATGGCAGGGGTCTTGGACTAGATAACCTTTTAAGATCCCTTCCAACCCAAACTGTTCCATGATTCAGCAGTGGTTCCTAAGCCACTTGCAGCTGGCTGAGACTGAGAGAATGGGATTGGGTGGGCTTTCTTACTAATTTGGAGTCATGCTGTATATGAAACATTAGCATATTGACTGAATTCTGAATTACATCCATCTGGTTATTTAAGTCAGTAATTCTGTGGGTATGAGAACAGGTCCAGACTGGCTGCTTGTGGATGTGAGGTGAGGAGGACAAGTTCCTGTTGTTTTCAAAATGGGCCAGGGCCCCAACACAGTATATCTCAGGGAGTCTGAGGCTCTGTTTGTGAGTATTAGAGGAAGATATCAAATTCCCTTTTTACTTCAAAGGTATAAGCTGAGAACCCTAGGGATTAAATATTTTGACAAACGTTGTTTGGAATGAGGGTTTTTTTGTGTAGATAAAGTGTGATAATTTATAAATATATTATCAAATCAGTTCACTTTATTTTGTAATCCTGGTGACAAGCTTTCTTCTCTTTGTGTTAATTTCCATGGTAAAACAACTTTGGTTTTCATTGCAAGACTGCTATTTGACCAACAATGGTAAGGTCAAGTATTGTTCAGGAAATGGCTTCTGAGTTAATTTCCCTTCTGTAGTCTGTCAGTCGTTGTAATTCTTTACTATGAATTAATGCCTAATAATCTCTTTAAATTAAGAGCCTCTTCTTTAGAATGAACAGTGAATGAATCTACTCCACACCCCTTACCCTCTGGGAAAAAGGGGGAGAGAAGAAGCACTTGCAGACTAGATAATAGAGCTCTGTATATTGTAAAGAAGTTATTGCCCTTCTCTATGACCAGAGCATTATCCAATTGAAGTACCCTTTGCAAAACAGTTTATTCAACTGTGCACATATGAAGTACTTGTTTAGCCAAAATGTCATATCTTCTCTACTGCCACTTTTGTACTAATGCAAGAGGAAGGCTCATCCAATGACCTTGAGCCACTCTCTTCCTGTTTCTTCACATAAAATATTTATACTCTCTATAAATATAGTGACTCTTAATTGATCTTTCAGCATATTTTATTACAATATACTATAACCATTATCCCTTATTTATTTATTCCAGATATTATAGTGCAGATATTTTTATCACCCATAATTCAATCCTTAAAAAGTAGAGTAAACGTACAGTTGGACTTTGTTTTTTATTTTGATTGATTTGATGCATCTAAAGTTTACACAAAAACCCGTGATGAAAAATTATGGTGTTTGCAGCTTGAATAGTTAGTCACCTTGGGACTGAAAAGTGTCCTGAGTTCATAAAAACAGCTAAAGGATTTCAGCATGCTTTCCAAAAACATGTTCCAAGATTTATCTAAGTTTGTTCTCTTCCATCTGCCAGTGCCTTGGTGTGAACCTAGTTTTTAGCAGGTGGAAGGACATGAATAGGAAGTTTCCATTAAATAAGTTTTTCCCCCCAAACAATTCACATCTTATTAATTTTTGTATAAACCTCATCCTGGCATGTTGACTTCCTTACCTTTACAGACCATACAACTGATCCTGATTAGAAAATATTTCTGTCTCTCAGTGGACCTAAATTTCACACCATGTGGATGATTGTATACTGTATTTCATTTAGTCGGAAATGACATGTGAAACCTGAAGTCAAACCTCGTTCTGAATACGAGAGAGTCTCTAAAAGAGAGTTATTCGAGGTAATTCAGATCCAGTATTTGTTTCAATTTTTTTTGGTTTAACCCCAGATGTTAGCTGATCCCCACACAGCCATTTGCTAACTCCCCACTGGTGGGATGGGGGAGAGAATTGGAAGGGTAAAAGTGAAAGAACTTGTGGGTTGAGATAAAGACAGTGTAAGAGGGAAAGCAAAAGCCATGCACACAAGCCAAGCAAAACAAGGAATTCATTCAGTGCTTCCCATGGGAAGGCAGGTGTTCAGCCATCTCCAGGACAGCAGGGCCCCATCACACGCAGCATTCCTGGGAAAGACAAAGGCCATCACTTTGAGCATCCCCTTTTTCCCTCTCCTTCCTCCAGCTTTATATGCTGAGAAATGTGCCATACAGTATGAAATATTCCTGTGTCCAGTTGGGGTCAGCTGTCCCAGCTCTGACCCCTCGCCACTGCTTGTGCATCCACAGCCTCCTTATTGCTGGGTTGGGACGAGGAGCAGAAAAGGTCCAAGTGCTGTTCGGCAATAACCAAAGTTTCCCTGTGTTATCAACATTGCTTTCAACACAAATCCAAACATAGCCACATGCTAGCTATTGTGAGGAAAATAAACTCTGTGACAACCAGCACACAGATCTATCTTGTAACCCGGGGACACTGTCTTTGATGGGGATGGAACAACATTCCTCTACTACTGTAACTCATTACATCCTTTTCTAAATTCACATGTCTTATAACTCATTCCCTGTAGTCCTTTTTAAAGTGTTTGTAGGAACAATTTTATCTATAGTAGATCATGTTTTTCCAGCTGCTCTGGGAAGTAATCTATAGAAAAGAGTTATACATTTCAAATGATGGGGCTTTTATCAGAGCATAATCTTTCTGCACAGGCCTTTGCATTTTAAAAACAAATCAATTACTATGATGTTAGCAGGTTTATCATTTCAGTCCTGGGAACATTTTCTTGGCATCTGGGTTTGATCTGCTAGGTGTGTCTAATTCTTATAAAGCTACAGCTGTCTGAATTGGATTTCCTAGGAAAGTCTGCCATATCTCTGGATTTCAGTGGAATACAACTTCTGTCTCATTCCACACCTTTGAATTGTTCTGAAGCCCAGAGTGTTTTTATAATTGAATTGTAAGTTTCACACAAGAACGTAAAGCAACACTTCCTGCAATCTCAAAACCAAAAATTTTCCCATTTGGATTCTAGCAGAAGATCAAAGTACAAAATTTGTCTCATTATTTAAGCCCTGGAGCATGTTTATAGAGTACATTAAGGAAAAAGCAAAACAAAAAAAACCCACCCAAAACCACAGACGAACATACAAACAAACAAAAACAAAAAGCCAAATCAACAAAAAACCCAAACAACAACAAAAAACTTCCAAACCCCTTCTTTTCCTGTTTTGCATATAAAGTGATAGCTTTACCTTTAGATACTTTGATATGAGTGTTAATGTGAAAGACAGCCCTGCAAGCTCAGTGTTTTGTTGTAATTTGGAGTTTTACATAAGTTTTCTTTGGGGGTGGGGTAGCTGTCGTAGAGGAATCTACTTTTCTCGGAAGCTGCTATTTCCTTATTTTTAACGTTTTAAGCCTTGATCCCATTTTGATAATTAGCTGCCATTTTGAGATTACAACAATATGCATACAGCCACTCCTGCTTTATATAAAAGCAATGCCTGTCTGTATTATGTAAGGATTGAGTATTTGAAGCATCTTTATTTCAGTAAGGTTTCAGTGTGTAAGACCCAACATTATTTTGATTTCCAGGACAAAAGGCCAGGTAGTTTCATTTAGACCAATAGGCCTTCCATTACAAGGAGCAGTGTGAGGACCCTTAGTGGAAATTACTTGAAGTCATCATGAGGGCTAACAGCCTACAACAACACGATCAGAAAGGCAGAGCTCTTCTCTATCCATTCTCATGCATGATGGTGACAGAAAGAGGCTGGCTGTTGAAATTCTTCCATGAAACTTTTCAGCCCAGATTAAAGTATATTGGGCTGGCATGAGATGGAGTGAGGATCAGAAGATATGGGGGTGAATATTTTTCTGAGATACTTTTCAGCAGAATTAGATATGTTCCTCTCTACTCTAGCCAAATCTGCCTGTATGTTTTTGGCTCTCTATTCAGAGAGTCTCCCTGCAGTTGTGAGAGAAGCGGTCTCACTGAGGTCCTGGATTTCTGCTGGTTCTTGGTGTCCATATAAGCTGGAATCATCACCCACTTGGGTACCTCAATCCAGCTAAGTAGCTTCTGCAATGGAGGTGTCTAGTCAACATGTCTAGTAACATGTTGGAAGGTCCAGAGCCTCAATCTAAGGCCAGTGACCACTCATGCAGAGTTTGTCTCTTTACGAGATCCCTTTCCCCTCAGGCAGTCTGCTATTTGAGCTTTTCTACTGTGGAGGCTGGTGGGCCTGTTGACCAAGGGATTATGAGGGTGCCCTGGAGGGAAGAGCCCTAGGAGGCACTCCTAGGTTATGGTGACAGGAAAGGCCTCTCCTGGGATGCTTTGTGCTATTATGTTAATGTACCTCAGTTCTGCTTCCCCCTTTGGCCCGCTGGCCTTCCCGCCTCATTTTACCTTATCTAGAAGGTTCTCCTATTTCCCTGTTCCCTCCATTGGCCCTTTGCTCTCCTCACCCTTTGCTCTCCTCACCCTCTGCTCCCTCAGAGTTTCCCCACTGGCTCCCACACCCTAGTCTCGCCTGTGTGCCAACCCAGTGCCCTCAGATTATTGGTCCTGGATGCTCTCTCTCTCTGCCCTGTATATAAACGTGGGCCCTTTCACTTTTGTTCCTCTTCGTCCTCTCCTCGTCTCCCTCCCTGGATCTGCTTCACGCATGTGGCTGGAATAAACTTTTCCCATGGACTCTTTGCCATCAGCTTACTGAAGAAGCTATCCAGTCCATGTGTGCATGTGTGTGTGTAGCAGCCTGCCGAGTGCCTCCTAGCTGGAGATGCTTTTGGACGGTTACAGCTTATCACCACCAGAACCCTGCCATAACACCTACCATCAAGGTGTGACGAGAACATTTTGGTTGGTATTACTGTAGCTTGTCAGAGGGCAAGCCAGCAGAAATTAATCTCCAGTTAATGAAACCAAGTTTAATGTAACAGAATTTATTAATCAATGAAGTGGGAGATTTGAGATCTCTGTAGGATATGGGACAAAATAACCAGCTTCTTCTCTCTGATTTGGATCTCTGAGGAGTTGAAGTCTCTCACTGCATCCCATAGGAACATCTTCTAATTTCCTTTCAGTTTTTCTTCTGGATGCATATACCCATAAATTGTGCAGGGGATCTTTCAGCAGCAGCTTATTCTATGTGACAGCAGTGGGCTGTGTGGATCCTCTCACGTAGCCAAGCTCTTCATCAAATGAACCACAGTGTCATTTGCTCAGGAGCTAGGAGAGTGAGGAAGTGGTGTTTAGCCTGGTGGAAGGAGCACTGTGCTGGGGTGGCCATGGACTGCTTGTGAGTCGTTGTGGTACCCTTCCTTTTGCTGGGCTGGAGTTGTCTGAGCCTAGACAACTTGGGAAGTGAGCCTCAGGTCCTAGATGCTCACCCAGCCTAGCCCTGTGCTGTAATGGGAAATGTTATCTGTTACCTGTGTTTCATCCCTGAAGGGCCCCCAACCCCCTTCCAGCTCTCTTGATCAGATAACCTGTCTCTTGGGCTTCTTAGCCATTTTGAGTTTTATGACGTACAGACTGCCCCTGGCTTAGACCAGCCAGTGAGATCATTAGTAGGCACATCACTCACACCAAAGCTGAGAAGAATTCTATCATAGGCAAGTGCTATAGACAAGAATTCTATATATAGTCCAAGTGCTGCTCAGCCAGTAGCTCTCTCTGTACAGCTGAGGCATCGAGCCATTGTAAGGAGCAGCTTGTACCTCTTTTGTGTCTTTGTGTCATGGCCCACAGTTATAAATACGCCTGAATACAATGAGGCTTCTGTAGAAGTCATGTTCTGGCTGGAGAAGGCGTTGCATTATCCTCCTGTTTCCGTTTGTCCTCGAATGTAGAGGAAGCCATCCATCCAGCTGCACTGATTTGTCACACACAGAGTTTTCCAGTGAAGTGCATTCAGAGTACATAACTACGTTTTAGTCTTCAAAGACTTCATTCTTACTACAAGGACTGTAAAATCAGCTGGTTAGGCAGAGATGAAGCTCCCTCCACTCCAGTAAAAATGCATCAGTTTGAGCAGAACTGTGAAGCTTTAAATTAGGAAAAAGGGTGAAAAAATCATGTTGTCTGGGCTGCCACTGATACCCTACAGGATGCTGACCTTTGTGCTTGTGCTGCTACTGGCCTGTATTATTCACCAATCCACAGTTCCCAAGAAAGAAGCCCTCTGAGCATCAAACCAGTAGCATGGAAAATTCATGAGTTATTCTAAAGCTTGCCGAAAAATTGAGGAAGAGATCGGCTGTGTCCAGGATAAAACTCATTGGTCAGTTAAGGTGGCCTGTGCTTGAATCCTAGCTGCACTGGTTCTGTGGCTTCTCAGATCAGTGGACGTGCAGCAGAGGTGAACCGATCCTGCTATTTGTTGTATGGTACCCCCACTACCATTTAAAAGCTCCAGAAAAAAAAGAACAAAAACCAAACACAAACCGTGATTTACATGCTGGCAACTCAACCAGAGACTAACTGTTATTTAAGCTGTGATAGGAAGAACAGTTATTATAGGAAGTTTAATGATGTTGGATGGAGGAGAGAAAAGAACATTAGAAATACTGTCTTTTAAGGTACTTTCCAAGGTCTCTAGCCTGTTAGTTTCCTTTGACTGCAGGAGGAGTCAGGCAGCTAAATCTTTCCACTGTGCTTTATAAAGTTACTCTGCTGGATTTAGGCTGAGTCTTCCATGGCTTTTCTGACATTAGCTGGCACTTGTACTAAACTTTTTTTTTTCTACAGGAAGCTCCCATCACCTTCTTCTTGGTGTTTCTTTTCTATATGTCTGGGGTTTTTTTAATTTTTGGGTTGATATTGTAGTGATTAATATCTTGGTAAAAGCCTTCCTTGACTGACTTTTTCTAATATTGTTGGCTACTGTTGGCTCTTTAATCTGTTCAGTTCATGTCCTCCAAATCCGGGAGAGATTTCCAGCTTCACTTTGTCTTACAGAAGGCAGATTAGTATTAAGTTATAGAGCTGTTGATCGAGCAGGTCAGGAATCACTACAGGAAAATGTAAAGGAGTAGGCAAGGAAACCAGGCTGTATTATTGTACTAGTTTGAAAACAAACTAGTGAGAGACTCCAAGTCAGAAATACAGTTTAATAGGAAAAATAAATTAAATGCAGTAGTACAAAAAAACAACCCACTGACAGAGTCATAGTACAGCCTGACCCCGTGATGGTCAGGGGGTTGGTAGCCATCCGATTAAATCGTGGCTGCAGCTCTCCTAGAGTGATGGTTCTGTTGAAGCAATGGTTCTGTAGAAGGGTCTGGTCTTCCTCTGAAGGTCCAGTGGCAGTGTAGAAGGGTATGGTGTCCCTCTGGGAGTCCAGAGGAAAAGGCTGCTTGTGGTGTTTGAAATCTCAGATTATATCCAGGATGAAATGCTTGGTTGCTCCCCCTGGTCAGAGCTTCTCACAATGGGATGATGAAATTTTATCAGTCATGCGGTAAGACTAGATGGCCCATTAACAGAAGATACCCCCTGGAAGGAGGATGGGTCATGGGAGAGATAAAGAACTCTGCCTCACCTGGTGTCAACAGCTGGCCCGTTAACAGAAGATATCCCCATGAGTTTACCAGGGTTGAGTCATGAAGGAGATGGGGGAACGCTGTCCCACTGGTTTTAACAGCTTATGAAGATGGTGACAGAATACATAATTTTTGGCACATCTTACACTGTAACGTAGGATAGTTATTTAGACATTAAGAACTTAGAATACACTGGATGATGCTAGAAGCATAAGAAAATCAGGCTACCATTTAATAGGAAATATGTATTGTACATATTTCCAGAGCAGAGGATCCCACAGTTCTGGTCAGAGTCATGAGAAATTGTGCAGTCTCTTTAACTATTTTATTGACAGGCTAAGAGATGGAGTGGAGGCAAGTATGAGGGGATTTCTAGATGCTTTCTAGATGCTTTTTTCTTTCTTATTTTACTAATTACTATAGGATTTAGGATCTGCAGTTACTGCTTTTATCTTATACTGATGTTAATTATCCATTTAAAAATTATGAGTCTTCTGCTGATGCTCTCTTTCTGAAAGATAACTGCATTTAAGTCCTGTGAGCGTGTCAAAATAGCTCCCAGTATAACTTAGTCTAAACAGATAAAGCCATCCTTTATCTATAGGTAGAAATGTCAGGGCTCACATGCCTGGATTAGCACTTGCTAGTGACATGAACACCACAGCAATCATCCTAGAAATAACCTGACATCTCTGGAATAACTGGTAAACTCTTAGCTGTTTATATTTTGCTGAAATGGTTTGGTAATAAGCAGAACATGTAAGAGGACACAGCTGATGGAAGTCTGGTTTGGCAATAGATGTAGCCAGCTAATTAGAGAAACAAGTTAATGATGTTGGTTATAGCAGGCTGGGAGGAGATTGGAAAACTAACAATGACACTTCATGTCTTTTGACTTGTAGGCAACGGCTTGGAGACAGAGTTGAAAACACATTTTTTTAAATTGCTTGATGGTAATCAGAGTTTTTTAATGCTCCTGTGAAGCAAAATAAATTTTAAAAATCAGGGTAAAGAAGACATCCATTTCATTTTATATGGAATAAAGTAAATGTTACACTCAGAGCAAGAGTTAGAGAAGTTCAACTTCAAGCACATGGAGAGTTAATATGAGACCTTAAGTGATGGCTAGCTCCTGGTCCAGCGTCATGAAACATAGATATCTTCAGTACATCCCAACAAATACTTCAGCACATCAATTGAATGTCTTGTTTTCTGCATTACCATATCCAAATTCGCATTTATGTATCTAAATCCTTAGTGACCCTTAATTTAGGATCCTAAAAAAGGGGTAGACACCTGCCAAGTTTCAGATCTGGGCTCATTGTCATCTATCCACACTCAATACTAATGTTTAGCTGAAACAGAGAATGGATGTAGAAAAGGGAGGGTACATATATCGTACACTTTTATGTACATACATGTGATCAGTCCACTTCAGGCCTCAGCTGAGGCATCTTTCTATATCTATGTTTCAGCACCTAAGCTTTTATTCACAGGGCCAAACTTCACAGCATCAGTAAATAATGTTAGTGAGGCAGGCAGAAGAGTGAGGGAGGACACCAGAAGCCATCAAAAAAGAGAAGAGGATCTGGCAGTTACTGTCATTGCAGTGGCAGCAGAGAGGAAGACATCTAACCACAGAGCAAAGTTCAAGCCAAGTCTTGCTCTTGACTGAAGGTTACACTGAAGGAAGACCCAACAATAAATGATGTCATCACAAAATTTTCTTCAGAATAGTTTCATGCAGATTTGAAGGCAAATATTGAAAAAGAGAATGGCAGGTGCCTTTGTGGGAGTAAATAAGTGATTTTTATTTTGCTGGGTTTTTGCCTTAGAGTAGTTCCATTTTTGCTTGGCACGGGAGTGTAAATGTTGATATATTGGGCTTGAACAAAGGCCTATCTTATCCAGCATCTCTTCTCTGCTGACAGTGGTCAGTATATGCTCAGTGTCTGCAAAAGGCACGTAGGGGGAAAACCATCCTCTGATGCATTCTTACAGCGTCCAGCAGTCAGGGGCTCATATCATTTCTCAATGTTCTTGGCCTCCACAGGCATTTGATTGACTCTTTGCAGTGTTTTGGTCCAGAGTTTGCTTTCTTTGAGGGGAAAGTTTGTGGCCTCCTTTGTTCCAATGGGCATTTTCTTTTGTTTCAGAATAAGATGTAAACAACTTAGAGTCTGAGCTTCTGCCCAAGTGTCTTGCCAGTTGAAATCTCAGTTTGCTTGTTATTTTCAGTTGTGCAGATATTTTGATGATGGATGTATGGGGAAGTTCAAGCTTTGTTTTTTTAGTATGGTAAATACAATGGAATATATTCCACTTGGACTATGTCATTATCACTTACTATAGTTATTGATAAATTGAAAAAGCAACTGGTTAAAACTTGCACTAATATCTGTATTAAGTCTTCCAATCAATTTTTGACACATCATTTTTTCTAACATTTTGAAGCTGAATATTATGAGTAGACTTCTTGAAAAAAGGAAGATAAATTATACATGGATCTGAGTATATTTGTATGCATACATGCACATGTATATCTGTAAAGAGACAGAGAATGTACTCTTCTAGCTTAGAATTTTTAGTATTTTAATATTCAGGAGCAGTGTAAAAATGAACAAGACCTAGTTTGGGGTTTGAGATTTCAAACTAATTGAAGGATCGTCCTTTTTGTTTTTAAGAATTGCGGATGTGTGACCTGCAGTACAGTAGCAGCTAAGTTTGACTGGTTAAAAATAGTTAGCTATGTTACTTCTGTAATTAATGACATGAAAAAACATATTATTTACCCTGCAGTATCACAATGGTTTCCTCAAGAAAAATTATAGTATTGTTTTACTTAAAATAAAGTACCAATCTTCCCTTTTTGTTTGTGATCACTCTACAGCAGTCCCTATCAGTTTGAGACAAATGGGATGGCATCTGTACAAACTGAAACAGGAGTACGTCTTTTGCCATCATTTGTCTCCTGGCCTTCATTCAGTAGGCTCAGTATTCTATGATTTAATGCAGAAGCTGTACAAGTTGGCTGGATCCTGAAGCCTTGTTGGTTTCTCAGGCATTATTAATAGCTTTCTTTGTAGGTTCTTATCCACATGACTTGCTTTTAATGAACTTCAGATACCCATTCTGCTCATGTCAGTCTTCCTGGCTAAAGAAATACTAGAGTTTCAACTACACAGAGTCTTCCAGAAAAAAAGGAATGAAACTGAAGGAGATTTTTTTAAAACACTCTGAAGAAAGTAGATTGATGAATTTGGCACTGGGGAACAAAAGGAGGACCTTGAAATATTACTGTTACACATTAGCCCTAGAGCTATGTTCTAGGGTCTGCAAAGCTTAAAGCTGCAGAGATTTATTTCAGCACTCCTTACCATGGTAGGAGTTCACTAAATGGTCAAAAAGACTCTGAGGAAAAACTGATCTTAAAAAAAGGCTCCTTTTCCATTAGGCAGAGAAGACATCTTTCCAGCCATAGACATGACTGTATCCGTCAGTCTTACAGGTACAGCACTGACAACACCACTCTACTCACCATTCATATTCAGGGTCACAGATCTCCTTGACCAGAGAGATTCATATTCATATTCACATATCTAGAGAGACAAAATTAGGCTTAAAATTGCATGAGTTGGGCTGAATTCCAGATGTTATGTAATTTACCAAGAATGGTACTTTTAGGTGCCTTACATGTGCAGTTGTAATTCACAACGCTTAATTTGACTTCAGATATTATTTGAGTTGAGCCAAAATGATTGTCTAACAATAAACCATTTGGCTATTTGGGAGTCTGTCACCATTGAAACTGGATAAATTTCCTTCAATGTGTTGCTCAGAGATTGTCTGGATGTTATCTATTATTATGAAGGCCATCTTTGGTCGTCATCTTTTTAAAGAAAAGGACTGTGAAAACAGTGTCTGTAGTTTTCTCGGTAGTTTAAATAATGTCACTTGCCATGCTCTACATGCCTCTTTTCCTCAGCATTGTCTAATTAGTTGCTTTATCAACATTAGTTGAGGGGTATGAAGTTTAGGGGGTATGGCATTCGGGCTAAGGAAGTCCCCAGATTCAGACAGACAGAGGGCTAGAACTCTTGTGAGAGCAGGAAGGGTCTGCGAGCCTCATCTTTCCCACATTTTCAAGGTCTTGATGTTGATTCGTACTCTGTCAATATCCAGCTCCTGCTAGTTCTGTCCTAGGACACAGAAAGCTGAGAGCAGCCTTGCCTGGTGGAGCTGCACATGGTGGGCCATGTGCAAGTACTGGGCTGGCAAACTCCAGGCTAGTCTGTTCTACACCAGCACTGGCCCTCTCTTGACATATCTGTCTCTCTCCCTCCATCTCTCTGGTCAAGTGTTTAGTTGTAATTTCTGCTGCTTCTCCCCTCTTGTAATGAATTTACCTCTACTGCAGATCATATCAGTCTTGTTCTTTTTCTACTCCATTAAAAAGGCAATGGCTAAAATTATTTTCTTTGCCTGTGACTTCCATTTAGTCGTTACTCTTTGAATTGGAATCTTCTAGATAAGAGCTCAGGTTAGACTCCTCACTTCCAAGGTCTCTGCCCAGTCTCAGTTTTCGTTACCCATCTTTCTTCTACTCCACCGTTCTTCTTACTGTTCCAATCTAGCTCTGGTCATGTCTTCCCCCATGAAGTCCTACACTATCAGTAATTAAAGGCAATGAAGCCATGTTTTCCCTGCCATTCACTGAATCTGAAGATCTGGCATTTGGTCTGCCAAGAGTTGGCTGTAACTCAACTAGGAGAGATGTGGAGGTGCCCCCCTGGTGGAAGGGCCCTGGGAGTTGAGGCATGGTTACACGAGGTTTCCAGGCTCCCTAGTGTTATCCTGTTCGTTATTGGTTATTGGTGTTTTCCCCGCCCCGAAAACTGTGGCTGTCCCATGATTCCTGGGTCTATGGGAGCAGAGTTCCTGCCGGACCTGGTGGCCATGTGGCCGGTCTGTGCCTGACCTGGCTGCCATGTAGTCAGAGAAATAAAACATCCATGAATATCTACCAAAAATATTGTTCCTGATTCTTTCTATGGACAAAGCTGCCTTCAGGGAGGGTTGCAGGCTTTACCTCACTTCAACAGGTGAGAGAAAGAAATCTGCTTTTGCTAGTCCTCCCAGGCAATGGCAGAACTGACAGGCCATTATGCCCAACTCTTTTCAGGAGTTAATGTCTTTGATCACTCCCTTGTGGCTACCATCCAGAGTAAAACTGATAGACTCTTTGAAAAACACTGAGCAGAAAATCTGGCTATGGTTTGCCCAATTTAATCCAAAGCACTGGGGGGACCATAACTCTACTAAAAAGAAAGGAAAATTACTGCAACATATGATAAGGTTTTCAGAGTGGAAGAAAATGTAGGAGAGAGCATGGAAATAGGCCAGTAATTTACACATTCGTATTTCCCCTGAGGGATGAGACACAGAAAATTGTTTAAAATAATCTGTAATTTTTTATTTCCCTGACTTTTTATGCACCTTTCCTTTGTCTATTTTTAATGGCTGGTTTCAGGGTTTAATCTCTATTAGGCTACAATCGAGGATCTCTCAATTTATTGCTCTTTTAACTCATGACTACAAGCAGTGAAGGAACACCTTGGAAAGGTCCATACCAAGTGGCGATGGTATTGTGCAGTAAATGGTATGTGGTAAAATGTTGGGTTATCCTCTTCAAAAAATAAATCTCTGCCATAAAGATATACATAAAATTAGTGATGGCCTCCTCTTGCTACTTCTGTTGTCCTGCAGGAAAAAGCTTTGTTTAAAACTGGTCATGAACAGCCTGCAAGAGAAGTGCTTTTGCACGCGTTCGTGTGCATGTATGCGTGTCTCTGTGTCCAAATATACCTTTAATCATTGAGCTGTTCATCATGTTTACCATGAAAGAGCCTGAGCTCATTATTTAATTAAAATACCTTTTTCTTCCTCTATCAAAACCACATGGATCTTATTTGCATGAGGCTTTTTACTCCCCACCCTGGATGTTTCTGTTAGAGTAGCTGTGGAAAAGAGTTTCTGTCATTTTGTGTTGATGACTAAAGGGTTAGCAGTAGGGGAAGAAAGGGGGGGGAATTATCTTGGTAGGCTTACACCAGTCAGTTGACATAACTGCTACTTGGGTGGTATAAGGTTTCTGGGATGTATATGACTGCTTAATGCTTTCTCTTGCCAAAACATCTGGAATAAAAAATGCAGTTGTTAGACAGCCACACATGTTAACAAAACAACTGGACAGAGAAAACAGGCTGAAGGAAAAAAAAAACCTATGATAAGACATCGTTGTTACCACTCAGAAATTAGACATTTAAGGTTGTACTTCAAAGCAAGTATTTTTATTACAGCGTACTTGAATGGTTTGATTTATTGTGCATCAGAGCAGGACTGTAGCAGATCCCCCTGCTTAACAGGGGAAAATACATTCATTGTCCAAGAGAGCTGTATGCTAAGTGATTTCAAAAGCAGAGTGCAGATAAGAAGAGAATCTTGTTCCTCCCTGCAGCACCTCTCATTACACACACAAAGCACTGGGAGAGGCTGCTTTTAGAACCACAAAGTATGATTTCTGCTGATACTATAACATTTTGGACTTGAAAGCAAGTAAAAGATATCATGGTTTTCACTGCAGGGCTGTAAAAATGAGTGCAAAAGATAATGACTCTGGCATCCACAGGGGTGATTTTACCTAAGGAGGTAAGCAGAAAAGATGGCTTTCTCTCCCATTAGTACTGACCCATATTGAATGTGGATGGATAATCACAGAGCCAGCCTTCACCACATCATAACAGACTGGCTTTGTGAGGACCCCAACACGTTCTGCATCCAGTCAGCCCTGGCACTCCTAAAATGACTGGCAAACTCAGCGACTGTTTCACACAGAGCTTCCATCTCCAAAACTTGGCTGAAATGAGGGAAAATGCGGAGAGTGGGCTTTGAGGAGATGGAGCTCTAGAATCTCGCCTTTACTTCTTTCAAAATCTCATCACTTGGCAACTTTAATGCTTTAAGTGTAATCTTAAAAATGTTTGGAAAATATTCTTAAACATGTTTCTGAATCCCTTTGTATAGTGGAAACATTTTAATAAGATTAAATGTAGGGAAAGCTGGCACAGAAACTGTTTGAACAAGTGTGCTTGTGATTTCCTTTCCTAAGGTAAGTACATGTAAGGTTAGGAGACTTAACAACTGTACTGGTGAGTTCTGGGTGTTGTTTGTTTGAGAATATGAATGTGCTGCTTGCAAAGCCAGAACCTTTGGAAGATTGAAAAACTGGGATCTGAGATAAAATGAACTGAGAGAAATTTAAAAAAATAAGTGGTGTCATAGAGGAAACCTGAGGCAGAGCACATTTTCTGAAGGCTAGCACAACAGAGATGGGATGCTCTGCTTCATTCTCTCCTTCCGCTCTGACACCCTCTGACCTTCGGATGAATCAATTAGCTTCTCTCTACTTCACTTAACATTTTTTTGAAAGGTGACTTCCTGCTTCACAGCAGGGACAGGAGAGCAAAGGAGGTGGAAAATGAGCTTTAATTATTTTTGAAAGAAACAAAAACAGATCCTTGGAGTAAAGTGTCTTTGTTTGAAAAGTATTATTATAATACCGGGGAAAATGAAAGATAGCTTAGAATATCAATTTCTATCCTAAATTTGAATAGAGAAAAAAAGTCCCTTGCTCCAAACCCTGCCCAGAAAGACATTCCTCTGCATATGCTTATATCTCTGCAGAGAGGGTGAGAGAGCAAACAGCACATGAAAGTTTAGCCCGGCTGGTGCTCGTGGTGCTCAGGGAGACTAGGAGACTACTTCAACAGCCCTGGTGAGAGAGAGCCTGTCCAGGAAGAAAGAACAGAGAGCTCCACACTTCAAAACACACAGAGCTGGCAGGACAAAGACAAGTGCTTTTTTTTCTTTTTTTCTTTTTTTCTTTTTTTCTTTTTCTTTCTTTTTTTTTTTTTTGAAAGCTAGAAATTTCTTTAACTTCCACATTGTCAGAAGTATCAAAAGGTCGCTAGCATATCTCATGTTACTGGGGAGGGATAGATGGGGACTGATCAGCTTTGGGGTGGTATGTTTATAAAATCTGACCTTCAGTTTCAAAAATCAAAGGCATTCCTCTCAGTCCATGCATCAGAGAGAGATTTCCTTGGAGTCAAAAGTTTCATCCTATGCCAAGAGGACCTGTGAGGGACTGTTTTATTGCGAGGAGGATGGGGAGAAAAAGCAGGTGATTTATTTAAGTATCAGGCAGTTAGTCTCCCAGAAGAGAGAGCCTACCTTAGCCTCCACATTCTCAGCTAATGAATGAGCCTGGGAAACTGGAGCAAGATCAAAGTTTCTTTACGACAAAATTGCTGACATTCCTGAAATAGTTGAGTTCCTCTATTCACACTGAGTATGAATCAAGTTCACTGACACACAAAGCGATCACAACGGGACCGTCAGCTGCATTGTTGCCTTGACTCTCAGTTTATCGCCCTGCCTGACCTCTGCCTAAAGCAGTTAAGAAATTACTGGTCCTTCACCCATTGTTCTCTTCCACATGAAGATGTCAAAGTTCAAGATGTGTAGCCACCAAAAAAGGGGAAACTTTCAAAATGCCATCTTAAGGATACGGAGTACAATGTTTAGGTTGCTGTAGCATGACAGGGTAAATGATCTTAAAAGTAAAAAAACAGCCATGGAGGACTTCCAAATCTAATGTGTTCTCCAACACAGGTGTGTCAGCAAAGTGAGGCTAATTGCTGAAAGGGATTGATATTAATCTTAAATGCATTTCATGTAAGAAGCTGCAAGGTGATACATGACCCCCTTTGAAAGAGGAAGCTGTCCCAGGTACCAGTCAGTGGTCCTACAGCCTGTTAATGTTAATAGGGTTCAACTTAAGATCTAGGTGAATGGATCCAGGATCAGACTAAGGCTTTAAAATATGTCACACCTCTAAAAGAGTAAAAGAGATATGGCCAACTATAGGATATTTGCATAATTCCTTCTATTGCTTTTTAAAAATAATTCTGAAAAGTATATTCTATTTAAAAATAATTAAAGTATAACTTTGACTGTTGACAATAAACATTTGAATTTCCTGATGTTTAGGGATTATAAAAGTTTTGCAAAACAGAAATAGAGAAAAATTGCATCTAACTGAAGGGCTTTCCAGTGTGCTGATAGTCTGGGAATGTGAATCTGAGCTAGTCTGTCCCAGGCCGGCAGGGCTTGCTGGATAGCACACTTGGTTGATACTAGGACTTTATCCAACAATGACGCGTGCCTTAATGACTCAGAAAATTAGCAATTAATTTTAATAGGTCTCTTGAGAATGGAAGCAGCAACACAACTGGCCCAGTTCTCTTCTGGATCTCAGAGGCAGTATGTGTGAGCAGGACACACCTTTCTAGCTGCTGAAGAACTTCCTCCCCAGCACACCTGATTCTTCCTCAACTGGGGGAAAAAGACTTTGCAAATTCAATCTGAGCAAATTTACCTACAGCTCACAGCTGACTTATTATCTACATGTAAAAACAACTATTATAATTAAACAGGTGCTAAAGTACTTTCAAGGGATACGTTCTTATTAGAAAAAAAATTCCACTCTGCAAATCTACTTCAGGAATAAACTCATAAATCTGGACCTCAGAAGCTGTGATTAGTCTCACAAGCACTCTCTCAGTCTGCCTCCCGTTTACCTTTCTTTTTGCACTTGTCACACAAGGAAAGTTAAACTGTATTAGAAGCATCTTGCCACGTCACTTTGTCAGCCCCAATCCAACTGAGCAAAGAGATGACTTTCCTTTTATTCCCAGGCATTGCTCACTGGCAATTTTTTCCAAGACCTTTGCCAAGCGTTGTGGACAGGAGATCTGTCCTACATTCAGTCATGCTCCATGCAGTGTGCAACTATTTCAAAAGTTTTGTTGAAGTTGTAACTCATTAAACGTCCAGAGGTTAATGGAGTGGCTTTCAGTGTGTGAAAGTGTATGCGTTTGTACAGGCATAAATAACAGTCTTATCACTAACACCCTGTACCTGGCCTCAGACTTCATTGTTCGGAAGTGTTACTTATCTGCTGCACTCCAAGGTCTGGTAAATGTAACTCGCATTGTTTGTTCCACATTGTAGCAGGTTTCTTAATGCCGAGAAAAAGTGCTGTTGAAAATCTACTGTTACAGTTTTCACCTGTGTTCCTATAATAGCACTTTGTGGCACAACTGATGTAGATAATGATGGTGTTAGCTTTCATCCTTTTGTCATTATCCTGTGATGACTTTACATACCTCCTATTACCATGGGCAACACGGCATATCCCAGGACAGTTAGAAAAATACTAATTAGTGCCTTAAGTGACTTGAAGTTGGTTGTGAGGTATACCTTTGAGAGACTGAAATCTCGCTCAGTAAAAGACCCACAAGAGGAATTCTGATCCTGCCTTGAGAGGAAGTTATCTGCTGTGTGCTGCACAGCATCTGCATGAACCATGGGTAAGGTCCTGAGCCCTGTCTGGCCAGGGTACAGAGCTGGCTGGGCAGATCGTGCGCTAGGTGAATTACTCACTTCTACACAGCATGTTCAGGAGCAGTGGTGCAGAGGTACTGGCCTCCTCGTTGGCTGTGAACCTGCAATATCGGCCTCCTGAGATTCACCTTTTTAGAGGAAATGCCTGAGTCTTGGCACTGCTAGAGTTGGCTGCAAGGGTGGTGAAATGACAGGCAGTTACTGCTCACCAGTCTGTTGTCATAGCAGTGAAGGTAACCTAATGCTCACTTTTTATCTTCTCCTTGCACTTTTGATCGATAACCTGTGCAGCCTAGGAGGTTTTAGAGGTGATAAATCCCTTCCTGCCATGTGCCTTGCCACACTAATGCATGGAAACAGGGATGCCTCGGAGCTAGTAGTTAATGGTGTCAGCATTTGCTGTGTCACACTAAATTTCTCACTTTGGAAAGGGTTTTGGTCCTGAGCTGTATTGAACAGTTGAGATTATGAGAAGATTGGAGGTCCTTTATGGCAGGGTCCTACAGAAGGTATCAAAAATACATACTATGAAAAGATTTCCTGTTTACTGTGTCTTTTCTGTGAGTATCTTCTTAAGGAATAGGGTCCTCATATATTTCTCTGTACAGTAGCCAGCCCAAAGACATCCTAATAATATCTGAGACCTCTGTGTGTACCTATCCTACAAACATAGAATCAAGAGTTTGGGAAATACAAGCAAGGTGATATTTGTAAATTACGCATGCTGCTTTCTAGGTAGGCACCAACATTTTTACATGCTCTGAGTGTTACAATAATGATTTCAGAAGTCATTATCTTGAAGACCCAATGCATAAATAGTAAAAGGAAATTTGTTATCAAAGCAGCAGGACTTTGAGAATCTTTGGTGCTAGAAGGAAATTCCCAGCCTGTGAAATCTGAGCAGCATGACACCAATTTCCATTTTAGAGAGCTAGGTGACACTAATTGTTTCAGCAAAGAATAATTTTCTTACCAGTAATTGATACAAGTTAGAAAGGTATGTTCTGTGGCAGCTATAGTATGTTACTCCATTATCACAGGAATTTCCTACAGTGAAATATGTAGTGGTGGGATGATGATAGGTCTATTTGGGAATAGTCTTTATGAGAAGACTTGTGTTCAGATGCCAATCCAAACAGCCCCAAAGCCTGGGAGAGCCTCTCCGTGCACTGCTGAATGGCATCTCACAGTACACAGGGTATACGCAGACCAAAGGCTTTGTGTACTTCATATCTGTGGGAGAAGAGTAATCTGTGATTCATAAGCTGCTATGTATGGGGTGTCATGCTGATCCTACATATAATGGCTTTCATTACTTTTGTGAGAGACTCCTTACAAGTGTCCTTTCTTGTAATGGAAGCATATGCTTTTGAAATGACAGCTATTTCCATAGAGTAACCCTCTACTGAGTTCTTCCCAAAGCCTCCCCAGCTGTGCAGTGCAAACACTGGCGTTCAGCTGCATTGATGGCCTCTGATGCCCCTCTAGGCCTCCAAGTGAAGCATACTGTGATCACTCTCCCGTGGCAGGATACAGCATGGGACTTCAAGGGCTCCTCTATGGAAGAAAACATTTTTCAAGTGTAGAAAGACACTCGAGAGGATATGCAAAACAATCTTAGCACTGTCTTGAAATTCATATCCCACTGCATTGCATTATTCTTTCAAAGAATGGTATAATTTTTACTTTTTCAGGTTGAAAAAAATCAGTGGTGTAATTCAGAGTTTGATCTAAAGCTCACTGAGGTGAAGACTGTGTTGCTTTTTTATAACCTAAGTAGGCTTTTCACTCCTACTCAGATGCCATTTTCTCCTTTTAGTGGCTCTATATGTGTCTCAGTGTCAATTCGCTTTCACAGACCTTTTCACCAAACCATCTTCTGTCACAAACATGGCCCTGCACTGGAAAGGGAGGATTACCTCTCTTTATATTCTGATTCCATTTTTTAAACTTCTGTTTGAATCCCACGATTAGCTTTATGTAGGCAAACCTCTGCATCACTAATTCTACTGATGAAAAAAGGGGGTTTGCATGCTAGGAAAACTATCAAGGCTTCTCCTACACTTTCTATACTTAGCTAGGGCAAGCAGTGTGGACTTTGATGCTGCAAACAATTTTGCACGTGAATAATTCCACCTATATCAGAAGTTTAACTGATTTTAATGGTGCAACTGCTAGGTAAAGCCCTTCTACACATGTTCTTCATGGACAGAGCTCCACTGGTCTTAATATGTGCTGTGGAAAGTGATGAGAGTCTTCCTTTAGGGACAAGTATGTAGAACTGCATCTTTTTTGGGCTCTTGTGTTTGCAAAGGCTAGGACCTCGCTGTAATATAGTTTTGGAAATTTTTAATGAGCATTAGTATGCCAATGTCCAGAGCAGAAATTTAGTAAACGTTATTTAGATGTAAATGTATCATTTTACATGTGAACTTCAGGGAGAAACTGCTGCTTGTTCAGTGCTATTGAGCATTCAGAGGTGCAAGGAGGCAGAGCAGCTGAGACTGGAGCCCAGCCTGCCAGGAAGAGGGCTGTACTCCCTACCTGGGCTTGTACTAGAGTCAGTAGCAGTGTCTTGCTGGTGCTCTGCTTCAAGAACAGTGCACGTCCAAGCATGGAATTATTGAACAAGACTGTGAAGATGATGTTATTTTCTGTGGAACAGAAGGCTATGTCAAATTCGGTGGCTTTTTTTCAGGACAGCACTGGAAGTTTAGGAGTGGATCACAAAAGAAAAGATGCTTTACGGTCTGGCAGGCTTGCCTTGTGGAGAAAAATGTAGGAAGGTCTACTTACTATATCAAGCAGAGGGAGAAGATTAAGAGGTGACTTATTGCAGTTGATGAAAACCCACACAAAAACCAAATTTTCAGATAGGAGAGAAAGAGGTCTTTAATCTGGTAGACAATGACATAACAAAATTTGATGGTAGGTGGCTGCTGCTGGACAAATTCAAAGAGATACCCATGAGAGCAGTTGAATGCTGGTCCTGCTTATCTGAGAACATGAGCTACTTCAAAGCTGTTAATTGAAGAAAGTGTTGCATTGCAGAAATTACCTTGTATTTCAGCCACAAGAAATGGACTTGACAGAGGAATTATTCTTGAAAAGGAAGTATTCTTGGACTACACTGAGCAGACCAAGTAGGATAATCTTGTATTTTCCTGGCCTGAAATCCTCTAAGTTTATGGAAATGGATAAGGAGTATAATAAAAGCATTTTTTTCCCTTTCCATTTGACAGACCCACCAACGTGATACAGAGCACTAGATTCCAGTGTGCTGGATGGGAAATATTTTCTATTCCACCAGCTTCATTAAAGACTTACTGAAATAAAACACAGCCCCTTGAACTCGAAAACTGCTGACATTTTCTCTTAGCTCACCCTATGGAACGAGCACGGCATTTTGCCTGCGGCTTTTTCCCACTTTGCCCACTTATTAGAAAGAGACACTAGCACTTCTTACAGCCTTTCTCTCAATTATAATTTTGCTTGAGGCAAAACTTGTAACTCGGGCTCTGTTCTCCTGTGGGACAGATGCAAAACTGGGGACTATGGTGCAAGTTATTTTTAGATACTGTATAATACATCTGCATAAAGCAGGCAGAAAATCCACAAATTAAAAATACCTTTATATTAGTTCTGAAGGAACCGATTGAGAAGTGATCTAAGTTTTGAGGCAAGAATTTTCATGGTAGTTATATTGTATTTATTACTTAAGTGTTGATCATGTCTGAGTCTGCCGAAATGCTTCAAAGAGACATCTACTGCTGCCTGTTACGGCTGCTTGGGTCATCTCAGTTAACTTGCTCCATAGGTAAAGGATGTGCCTGTGATCTAGCTCAATCTTTCTATTTCATATGGAAAAAGAATTTTATATATATGTATAGATGTATATGTATGTGTGTCTGTGTACATGTATGTACGTATGTATGCATGTATATATTTCCATGCTGCTTTTTACCAGGTATAGGTGTAGGAAATCAATTGTGGGGGAAGGGACTGTGTGATTTTTGAAGGCCTACCCACTGATCCATCTTTCCTTCTGCACTTCTGTTGCTATGCACAAATGACAGGAAAATATATATTGTTTATGGGACATTGTTGGGCGAAGAGAAAGAGAAAGAGAAAGGAAATTTATGCAGCTCTGTCCTGGCAGAATACAGAACTGGTGAAAGAGAGTGAGGGTGAGTAGGAACTTAAACTGGTGTCTCTGAACTAGCACTTCACAGCATGTGTATTCAGCTGTGAGACACCTGCCTCTGTAGGAATGTCTGTAGAATATGGCATTTTTGTCTGGTTCAGTATCAGATAAGAGAATACAAGCTTTAATTTGCAGGGAAATAGCATGTTGTTCTCTTGTCACCTTTACTATTTATCTCTAGGATGAATTATTGAGACAATTATGACAGTGTTTTAAGTGTTGTAATTAATGGGAAAAAAAGTATTGTTGTTGAAACAAGAAACAAGCATTTGCAAATACATAGCAGGCTTTGCCCACATGTACAGAAATATGCAATATACTGGGTGTGAGGTCACCAGGTTCTTGTAGCGTACAGATTCCTCACCACAGTACAGTGGAGGAAAAAACCTTGTCCTCTAAAACTGGTTTTCTTCCTGATGCACCTCTAAGGTTAAACATTTTCATGTTGAGTGGCCAGGTATTGTGATGCAGCAGCTTCTCTGGAGTGCTGAGGATGTGGAACCTCTCCTTACCATGGAGTTAAAATAATCATTTTCAAAATGAGGCACTGAGTGGGGAGGGACAGTCTCAGCAGAAGCCTCTGCTGTCTGATTCCAGTTAAGAAGAGCATGATTAAAGTAAGTGTGGGAGACCTGGGGCTCCTTGGCTATGGGGAAACTGTGACCAAACTGTGTTGCCGGAAGTAAAATAGACAAAGGAAGTCCCCTGAATAGAGAACAATGCTCTTAACAAATAGAGCAGACTTGCTGGAAATTTCGAGTCAAGCGGGCTAGAGCTGCTTTACTCTATGTTTGTAATAAAGACAACAGAAAAAAGAATCTAGTGGGGCACAAGGAAGTATCAGGCCTTGGTGTTGTAAAGAAGATATACTTGCTGAATAATGGGGATCAAAACACCAGAGGAAGAAAATGAGGATGTTTTCAGAGAAATATTCAATGATTCATGCATTAGCAACTCTCATTCTTAAGCAAAACTGAAAGTCCTCATTATTCTTTTAACTGTTATTGTCTTTTCAGTATTATACTGCATAACTAGGGGTATTTTTTTGAAGAATGTGACACCTTTTTAGCAAGTGTTTTGCCAAGTGATGACAACCTCAGTAGATTTACAGAAAATAAAGATTGGAAATCATTGTGCTAATTATTGCCATTTTTATCGGCTCTGTAATACAACAACTTGCAAGATATTTTAAGATAGAATCAAGCTATTTTTTATGTCTGAATTGTCCTATTTTTTGCAAGCCTAGCCTTCCTTCCTTTTCCCTGAAAAAATAATATGAAAACACACTGTGAAGATTATCTGAGAGGGATTCTTCACATTCTTTGAGTTGCTCAAAATGTCCTTATGTTTCTTTTGCTTCTGTTTGCAATGCCTCTTGTAGCCAATAAAAGTAGTTTCAAAGCTACTTGCCAGTAGAGCGAAATTTAAGCAAGAGCTGTAGCCTTAAAGTATGAACTAGAAATCCAGTTCCAGGTTATGAGTATCTGCAGAAGAAAGCTCACTGGAAAAGTTCTGTTTATCTAGTCAGAGCACAGAAGCAAACAATATGGCTTAGGAAACTGAGTCCTTAATATATTCAGTGTTCATGTCTAATAGCTTGCTTATCCTGTAGGGTGAGATTCGTCTAACAGAATTGTTGTGCAAGTATTTTCAAGCAGTGTCTAAATTCTAGAAGTCCATGATTAAAAGAGACTTCTAAAATCGCATTATTATTTACTTGTCCAGCTCTGGAAATAGCAAGATCCCTGATAATGAATAATGCAAAGTGAGTATCCAAGGTTCCTTGTTGTTTCAGTTGGCTCTATAACACTCAGGTTTAGAGAAATAGTATCTGTAATCTTCCATTACATCTGTCCCAGGATCATGAGTTTCTAATCTGAGCTGACATACTGAGATGAGTCCCTTTTCCAGGTCTGTGGAAATATGTCCCTAGTATTCACATTATAGGATCTACAAATTTTGTTAGAACTACTAATTGAAAGCAAAGGTAATCACCTATTAGTGTCTTGGAAGGAAAGCCATTTTTAACATAATTGTCTGCTTGGAAGTGGTAAAAAAAAAGGTTTCTCTAAGCTATTCAAAAGGAAGAAACCTCTGCAAATCTAGAGGCGGAACAGATTTGTTATTGGTAGAGGCAGCATTAGGCATTGGCTATGTGTGTGGTCATCTGGAATATCACACAACAGAAGTATATCAGTATTAGGAGGCAGGTGTTCACTCACTAAGGGCCCTGATGAATCACTGTTCTTTGCTTTCAGACGTACTTGCTGTTATGTCACTGTGCAGCGTAATAGAGTTTTGAAAAATCTCTCCAAGAGTGGAAATGGAATAGAGAGGGAACTGAATAGATCGCCAAGTAAAGTCTGAGGCAAGGCATTGTTAATTACGATTTTAAATAACTCCTTAAACTCATTCCATACATGGATGACTTCTAAATCAAAAGACCAAAGCCCATTCATGTCTTGAATTCATTTAATTTCTCTGGGATATAGGTCTTTTTGTGGCAATCCAGCTAGGTCTTGCTCTACCAACTGCCAGCTTCTTTTCCCATGGATTTCTCTGCCAAAATGACCCCCCTCTGTTGTGAAGTCCTGCTGCTCCCAGGGACTGCTTCTTCAAGATGTGTATCCCTTAAGCACTTTACAGGTCTGGTCTCTCTGGACCAGTAGAGCCAGTGCCCCAGGCACTGCTGAAAACTGATTACCATTTGCTCTAAACAAACTCTTTCAGGGCTGGATCAAAATAATAAAACACTTCTAAACAAGGCAGTGAGTTATGAGAGGCAGTGCTTTTTGGTCCCAGAAAACAGATAAGCTTGGAGGCACATGAACCTTTCCGCATATTTGCCTTCCTCTGGCACCACCTATTTTCCATGTGGAGACCTAGGTAGGTGAGGCATACCCAAGGTCAGCCCACAAAGCCTATTTTGTTTCTCACAGTCTCATGCTTCCCAGCTGTTGACAGCCCTTCTTTCTTTTTCTTTCCATAAACACATGCACACAAGACCCATGTCTCAGTAAACCTTTTGAACAAGGCGAAACCAGACTCTATGAGCCTTGCCAGAGGGTGAAACTTCAAAAAGGTTGTTATTTGCTTCATTTCATTATTAGAGACTGGAATTAAGTACCACCAGTACCTTCAGTTCCTACAGAAAGCTTTATCATGTACCAGGAATAAAAGCAAGAACAAACTTACATTGATAAATAGAACAAAACTGTTGTCTTGGATTATTCTCATGATTATTAAATGCATTGGTGCAGCTTTACCGTAGAGAGTTTGAATAACTTAAATGAAATAATAAGCACTCAGAAAAGGATGCAAAATAACCCATGAATGACACAATGTGGTTTCAATAGGAGGCAAAGGGTGGGTTTTAAATGCAGAGTTGCAGACTTGAAGATGAAAGCTGGAGCTGTGAGATGCTGCATCAGCATGGTCTTGGCTGCCCCATACTCTTAGGAGCCCCTTCTAGAAATCAAAATTCTGTTATGCTGTTTTGTCACGGAATGTCCAAAGCCAGCACCACACCCACCAAAGTAAGGGCATCATTAGACAGACCTGGTGAAAACCTGATGTTTGTGTTTTGATAGGCCTAAGCATTTTCGATGAGTTTTCCCACTCCCCTATTTTGTTCTGGTTGGTTACTACCCAGTGGGGCAGAGACATCTGTATTTTCATGGCACTTACCATCTGCACTTTATGCCGAGCTTTGAGAACCACGGTGGGGGGAGGGCAGGCTACAAAAATGGAAACAGCTATTGCTAACAGCAGCAGCAGCAAAGAGTTACATGCCCAGATGTGTTACTCTTGTTTAAACTTCTGCTCTATTCCCTTGCAGTGACTTCATAAACTCTTGAGGTGTTTTAGTAGTTATTGTTACGCATTAGCATCAGCACAGCAGACATAGGCTAAAGCCAGTACAGCACAAAGTCTGATTGCCCCTCACTCTGTCAGACAGAGGTGCATTATAGGCAACTGGAGAAAAACAGACTGTAGATGATTATGGTATTGCGCAGATTGCTTAGCATTCCCGAACCAGCCCAAGAGTCAGCCAAAAACAAGTATGTCTTGTTAATGTGCAGGTGTATGCAGGTTCATGAGCATAAGTTTTGCTGTTGAAATGGATCTTATTTTTCATCTAGACCATGATCCTGTAACTGAATATCTGCTAATAACTTTGAATAACAATTTCACTTGTATGAGCTTCTAAGTAGGAACGGTAGCCAAAGCAAAAAGATTCTGGCTTCTCATACTTCAGCTGGTCCTCTGGGACACCTTGACAAAGAAGAGCTTTTGCAGCAAATCCCAAGATAATAAAGACATTCTGGGTCCACTTAACATCTACATGGTCAAGAAGTGAAGTGACTGGAAAGTGAACCCAAGGCTTTTTAAAAAGACTGAGCAGTTTCAAAGGTGAGCTAGCGAGAAGCTGAAAAGCTTTTTAGAAAGGTTTTTTTTCCTTTGAGTTTTCTATGGAAACCAAGCTGGATTTTGAGAAATGAGGTCTGTGTGAGAAGCGGAGCACAACTGGTCACACTTAGCCTTCTTGCCATATTGCCCTGCACTGCAAATGGAAGAACATCTGGATGCATTATCAGCCACTGGGGACCCAGCATTTGTTTTTCTTCCTAGTAAATAAAAGATTATGTTTAGGTTTGCAAGACAAGATGGAAAATTATTATGTGGGATGGGTGGGGAAAGAAACATACACTGAGGCTCAGTGTACTATGGGTTGACTGTTGGATGATTTAAGAAGAACATTTACACAAACCCACCCCCTGTGGTGTAGAGCGGAACCTCAAAGAGGTTTTTACTGACAGCATTTTCTGCAACATTCTCCTGGAGAAACTGCCTGCTCGCAGCTTGGATGGGTGTGCTGTTCTCTGGGAAAATAATGAGTGACTGGGTCCAAAGAGTGGTGATGAATAGAGTTACTTCCAGGTGGCCATCAGTTGAAAGTGCTGTTCCCCGGGATTCAGTACAAAGGCCAGGCCTGTTTATTGTCTTTGTCAGCAATCTGAATGAGGGGATTGAGTGCACCCTCAGTCAGTTCACAGATGACACCAAGCAGGGTGGGAGTGTTGATCTGCTGGAGGGCAGGAAGGCTCTGCAGAGGGATCTGGACAGGCTGGATCGATGGGCCAAGGCCAGTGGTGTGAGGTTCAACAAGGCCCAGTGCCAGGTCCTGCCCTTGGGTCACAACAACCCCAGGCAGGGCCACAGGCTGGGGCAGAGTGGCTGCAAAGCTGCCCACAGGAAAAGGACCTGGAGGTGCTGGTGACAGCAGCTGAACATGAGCCAGGGTGTGCCCAGGTGGCCAAGAAGGCCGATGGCATCCTGGCCTGTACCAGCAACAGTGTGGCCAGCAGGACCAGGGCAGGGATTGTCCCCCTGTACTCAACATTGCTGAGGCCACACCTCAAACCCTATGTTCAGTTTTGNTCACCATCCTTGGAGGGATTTAGAGAACCAGAAGATGTGCCTCTTACAGGCATGGTTTAGTGGTGACCTTGGCAGTGCTGGGTTAATGGTTGGATTTAATGATTCTAAGGATGTTTTCCACCTAAACTATTCCATGTTTTTGTAAACTTGCTGTCTCATGAGAGGAAGTGCTAGAGTTTTGTTGTGAGTGTTTTAAGATCAGTGAAAGAAGCACTGGCAAAGTTATCAGTAAAAGCAGGTTTCATATAAAAGCAACAGCACGACAAAGCTCGTTGGCAAGATTTGCTCTACTACTTAGCAGTTGGTTAAGGCACACTGAGGAAAAGCAAAAATGCCAAAACGGTGTCAATCAATCCAAACCAAAATAAATCCAAAATTAAACACAGAATTATCTATGTGGAGATAGAGGGACAGGGGCTGGGATCATGCTGTTTTATAGGGCCGTAAGAGTGTGAATTTTTGTCATAACAATGTTTCATCCTGGCTGCACTTTGAGTCAGAAACTTCTTTGAAAGTTTGAGAACGAAAATATTCCACTTGCATTGTTATTCACACAAAAAAGTCTCCAAGAGTGTTTGTTAAAAAAAAAAAAAAAGGAGCTCATTAGATAGCACAAGTTCCTGGGATCAGGCAATGTTTCTCATAAGCTCAAGAGGAGCTTAGCCCAAGGCTGAGTCCTGACCAGCATTTTTCAGATCGCAGTGCAGCCTGGAGGATGGGAGAATGCACCATCTCAAGCTTGCTTTGGGCAACAGTCGTTTCCTTAAGACCACTGGTGATGCCACCTCTCCTAATCCTCTGGGGACATTCTACCCTTATTCCCCAGGTGGCTTTTGCCCCTGGGAGACATCAGTGACACAGGCTTAAACGCTCCTCTTCCTGACTGGTCAGGATGATCAGGACAAGCAATACTCCACTCCCTATCTTGGTATCTGTCCCTACAAGCACGGAGTGTTGTCGAAGGTGGAAACATTTTCTCCCCACCTCCTCTGCTGAAATAAAAGAGAGATTTAATAGTCACACATCTGAGAAAGTTACTAGCTAAAGCAAGAAATATGTGTATTTGTATGATGAACAGCAGATCACAATCTGCAATCGTCTGATAGTGCAAATGTTTGGTGAACCTGATCATATGCTTTTCTTTCTGTTTTCTTCCTTCTCCAACCATTTACTTTTTCCTAACATGATGTGGTTTTCCTTTTTTTCTTTGCCTACACACTTAAATAATTTGGCACTTTAAATGAAGCTGCTAATCTGAGGTTCATGGCATGACCCTCAGTAACTGAGTTCCAACAGAGCACCAACTCATGCTTTCTATGGTATTGCAGTCTTCCCACACCTCTGGACTCCTGGTCTGGAGTACAGCTTCTCTGCATGCCTCTATAGTGTGAAAAAATAACCTGAATTATAAACAATTGTATTCTACATGTTTCCAGTTCTTCTCACAAAAGTCACAGTTAAGTTCTTTCTCACAAATAAACATATAACTCATCAATAATTCTTTGCCTTTTTGCAAACATAGTCTTAGAAGGGTTATAACTGAAAGAGTAATAATTTAAGACATTTCTGAGACTATCTCAAATCTTACAATCACTAGAACTTCTGCATCAATGAGTAAATGCCTTTAATTAAATTAGATTATTCATACTGTTACAGTGCATTAAGTGTACATGTTTTGCAAAGAAATAATGGATGTGATGCTGCCCATAGAGCAGCAGCACAAAGGACTCCAGGGTCTGTGGCTGGGACTCACGTGAACCTCTCCAAAGCAGTATCCCTGGTAAATCACAGGCTTCAGCCTGTATTCAGTAAAGGCTGAGCTGACACTTCAAAATAGTTCATTGGCACAGAAGTGTGCGTTAGTGTCTAGATATGCAGGAGGAAATAGCTGATGAATAGCCTTTCTCAAATAGAATTTAGTCTGGGGAATCTGTGAAGATGACAATTGATACTTATATTCCTGGTATTAAATTGCACCAAGAAGAAAAGTTCTTTTCATGTAGGGCAGGTAAAGAGGGAATAGACAGGCTGAATTAAATGAGAATATGATGGTAAATAATGTTAAGATGGTGGTCTGTGTTAATAAAAAGGAGATGGGAAGACTTCAGCTTGATATTCTAATGTGAATTTCCTTCTCAGTTACTGTCATTACCTCATGTTGTACTTTTATAAAATACTTCATTATTATGGCAGGTGAGGACATATAGAAGAGAAAAAAATAGCACATTGTAAGGGCTGTTTTCTCTTGAGAAATATTTAGAGTCTTCCTTAGAAAGCTTACCAACTGTGAGCCGAATTACCTGAGCATAAATCTTCAGTAACACTTTTGAAATCAGTGTAATTATAATGGATATATAGCAGTATAATCTGCCTTTTACAGATTGTTTACCTGATAAATGCTAATGGCTTCTTGGAGGTGAAAGTGGAGGGTATTTGGGATTCTACCCAAGAAATACAAAATGGGACTCTACTGTATAAATATGTCTTAACTTTGGAACTGTTGCCAGAAAATAAATTCTTCCCAAGAAAATACTAGCAAAAATCTTTCCTGAATTTTATGTGTTAACAGTATAAATAAAGGAAAGCTCTACAGTGTTCTCAAGTTGCACCAAAGACAACTTCCTCCCACACTGAATACAAAAAAAATGTTGCATCTCCTTTTAATATTTTCTCATTTCTTCGTGGCAGTCACGTGGAGGATCTGAGGCACAAGAGTGTAGGCACTGCCTGCTTACCACAGTGCTGCAGTGCCTCGTGGCATTCCTCTCACTCGGCTCGGGGCTGAAGCAGTCTCAAGCCTCCTGCTAACCTCTCACATGCAGAAGTTGTTAAATTTCATTTTATCATAGCTTCCTGCGGATGGCCAGAAATCCATTTTCCTAAACTATTAATGTGAGACCTGGGAGACCCGTAAGATTGTAACAAAGCTTGCTCCACTTTGCCATCAGTTCTGTGTGTTAGTTCATGTGTTAAAGAATGGCAGCAATGCCCAATCTTATTTTAGGTCAAAAATCTTTATCTATGAGTGATCTAAGTGTAGAACAGAAGGAAGGGTAAGGACAGTACATCCATTCTCTACATTCCTTTCTAGAAAATTCAGAAATTACTCTCACCAGATCAGCTGCATTATACAAAACACAACTCTATGTTTATCAATTAATGTAATGAATCCATATTGTGGGGTTTTTAATTGATTACCTCTAAAAAATACTTTAGAAAAAAATAGATCTTTATTAAAGAAGAGGTAGCCTGACAAATATAGAGGAAATAATAAAACTCCAGAGAAAGGAAATACAACAAATGAGGTCTGTTCTGTAGGTTCAAACAAGCACTTACAAAAATAAAAAATTCTTTAAACATAACCTTCAGTATGAAATAAATCTTATCTAAGCATTTTTCAGCTTCATGATAACAAGTAGGTAACTTTGTATCTTAAACACTTCCTCTCCTTCACACTCACAAAAATAAAACAAGAGAGGCAGAGAATCCAGCCCTCTCTGAAGACATATTCACCCATTGTTTATTCAAGAGGAAGCTTTTTTCAAGAACTCCCTCTGTGTATGACGGCATCCTTATCAGGAATAGTGACCCGCTGATAGCCTCTGTTAGAGGGCAGGACCCCCACTGGGTGGCAGAAGGGTGTGCTCAGCCATCTGCCAAACCAGCCCCGAGCCCGCAAAGTCCCCACATGCAACCACTGAAGTTGCTCCATGCTTCCCACTCACTATAGGGTGTATGCGGTCAGGCTTCTAATGAACCCTGCAATGTTCCCACTGATGCTCAGAGGGAATTTTCATCTGATGCCTGTAAATTTGGAAATCCGAAATGCCAGGTTTGTACTTCAAAGAAAAGAAAAAAAAAGAAAAAGACAAAAAACCCCTCCAAGATCCATCACTATGGCCAAGAGTTTAAAGAGGTGGTGTTCCTTTCGTTTGCTATCAGACCTAGTATTTTCTAATTTTTTTCTTTGGTGAGGATTACTAGTCCATTTTAGATGTGAAAACATTTAAACGTGTGAGTAATGACACGATTATACGAGCAACAGTGGTAAAAGTCATTATGTTTGCTAGCCAGGAATCAACTGACATCTTCAGACAGTATCCCTTAAGGACTATCTTCACCAGGCATGGTTCCTGATGTAGAAATTGTCAGCAAGTTTTTAAATGGTTTTTCCATCTTAGCAAATACTCCTGTGTAGATGCAGCTAAAGCTGTCATAATATATTCTTCTGGTTTTCTCTAGGATGCTTGTATTTGTTGTTCAGCAGTGTCACCAGTACTGTGCATGTGCCTACAACAGTGCAGAAATTTCCTACATGGCAAGCATTTAGGCATCACTGATAAACAGAGAGTTTAGATCTCTGTCCACCACTGCCCTGGGTGTGAACCACCAGCCCAGTGCAGCAAGAGCCTCTCTGCAACCCGAGCATGGTCCAGCTTGCCTTTGCAAGAGACTGGTTCCCCCCAGATTCTACACTAAATGAGGATCAGTCTCACTGCTCCAGTTTTTTATTTTACAGACACCACTGTGCTCTTCTGACACCTTTCCACTAGGCTTGAAAGTCAGAAAGTACGAGGGATTAGGGGTGATAAACCTAAACTTGTATTTCAGTGCAAATTGCTTTCAGTGATACCTACCGCACTGTGGACTGTTATTAGATATTACTGTACTTGGTATGTCATGTTTAGTTAAAAAGAGTATGGAGTGTATGGCTGGCTGTTTGATTACAGGAACTTCTAGGAAGTTGGGTGTTGCAGTCCGGTTAGTGGCCTGCACCTTCCCTGAAGACAGCTTTGTCCATGGAAAGAATCAGGAACAATATTTTTGGTAGATATTCATGGATGTTTTATTTCTCTGACCGCATGGCACCCAGAAGAGGCGCAGACCAGCACATGGTAGCCAGGTCAGGCACAAACTCTTTTCCAACTGTGCCCGAAGACCCAGGAATCACGGGACAACCACAGTTTTCCGGGCAGGGAAAACACCTATAACCAATAAGGAACAGGATAACATCAGGGAGCGTGGAAACCCCGTAGGCCATGCTTCAACTCAGGGCCCACCCCCCGGTGGGGGGACCCCACAGTTGGGGAAGTAATTGTAAAAATAGGAACAACTACAACAACAATAACAATAATAGCGTGTTTTATTTATTATTAATGTAATAAATAAAAATCACAAAAAGATCTACAAATACTTCTTTTTCTTTTACCATCTTCCTGGGTTCTTTCGGAGGGAGTTGTCTTGCACTGCTAGCATAAACAAAGTTTTTATATAATACTGTCTTGTTTTAATATAACTGTTGATTTCTTGACAGTGTCTGGTCTCTCTTTTCAAGTAGCTTTCAAATACTTCTTTTTAACACATTCAGTATTCTCCATTCAGGCTCTTTTCAAAATCCACATGTACTGTTCAGGCCTCACTGATAAGGTACAATAAGGGGCTACATTATGGTACTAACAGCTTTGTGCCAAAACCTGCATTACCTTTCCCATTATGTCAAGCTTGTTAGTGATACAGGCAGTCGTGGTCTACATTTTGCCTGCAAGTGGAGAGGGTTGTTTGGGGTTTTTCTTAGGAGGCTTGGCATATCCATGATCAATGTCTGGAAGTTCTGTAAAATGATTGTGAATTTGCCTGTGACCACCAAATCTCACCCAGGCTTACTGAATTTGTAAAACATACATTTGTAACTGAAAAAACAATCTCTGTTCTCTCTAGGAGATGTTTATCAGGCCTATCTTGGCAATAGCAGTACATGGTTTATGGTCAGTTTCAGCTTACAGGGGTGTCCCATAAATAAAGGAATTTTTTTACAGCCATGGCTTAAGGCCAAAGTCTCCTTCATTCTTTCAGCATATATATACATTCAGTTTTTGTTAGTGGCCATGATGCATTAGCCACTTGTCTTCAGCTTCAACGGTGTTACTGAAAGAGTATTGTGCCAGTATACTCCTGAGATGCACCCATGAACAAGTTACTCTTGCACATATTGTCATAGTATTTCAGGACTAGGGCCTCTTTAATTAAATCCTTCAGTTTCTCAAGCGCTCTCTTAAGGATTGTGTCTGTTGATGTTCTTTGAGTGTTTTCAAGTGGTCATGCTCTCTGACTGCTGGTTCAGACAACCACGTTAGTCATGAACTTCCCCGTGTAAAGCACAGTTCCAAGAAATCATCGGACCCCTTCTTTCTTTGTTCAAGCTATTACTCAGTGATGTCCATAGCCTTGTGATGTTCCCTCCCATCCTTCTTTCCACAACACGCTCTTATTGTCTGCATTTGTTTAGCTTTACCCTCACAGCACCAAATCTTTCCAAAGCTGCCCAGTGCCTGCGATCATGGTTTTCTGTTGTGCTCAGCTTGTGGGACTGTGCTTGATTCACTGCTCATGTGGAGCCTGACAGAGGGATGCTTCACTCAAAATGAGATTTCAGTACCCTGACACTGTCCTCTGCATAACAGAAATCTGTGTAACCAGCTCTTCTATGAAGGTTTCAAGGATACATGTGCTAGAGAAATTTAGCTACATAGCTTCACTGTGTAGCTACCTTATCCTAGCATAAACCCATCCTAGGACTTTAATAATGTACATAGTAGTGATTCATTAATTGAGAGTAGGAGCTTCATGAAATTCAAATTTATGTACGTTTACTTACATGCAGACCTTATGTCTTGTATTTCTATTTTTCTTTTCCAAGCAAGATAAAGTCTGGACTGAACTACACTCTCAACATAGTGAAATACAAACAAAATTTGAAAAGCTGCTTACTTTTACCTGAAAAATGTTTTTTCACAGTGGAAAATGCTTGTTCTATGAGACCAAAACATTCTAGGTCTGGGAGGTTTTTTGGATTTTTTTTAGCTAATGGCAAAGGAGCCTCACTCTGTATAAATAGTAAGCCTTTTATGTGAAGTTCTAGAAACTTTGATCAAAGTTTTAACCTCAGTAGATAAACTACACACTGTAATTACTGGTATAATACCATCTACAAAAAGCCTCAGTTCAGTGCCCTGAATACAGGCAGGCAGTCCAAGACACCTCAAGGTATAATCTTTCAGGAATCAGACTCTTTTTCTGGCTCTTAAGTCAGGAAAATTTCTCACTGATTCACAGCATGCTTTCCAGCATGAAATCATCACAATTTGGTTTCTTTTGTGTGATAATTGTTCTTTCTCAAACACCTCTAAAGACAGAAGATATAAAAAGCCAAACAAATCAATTCTTTAAATATACTGGAAAATATAGTTTATGGATCAGAGTTAGGAAATTTTCCAGTGCATTATGCAGTGTCATCTAGCTCCTGGCCCATGTCTCAGTCTTGGCACCGGGGCAAAGAAGCCAGGGAAGCAACAGCTTCCCTGTCTTGCCTTCTCATGGATGTCAAAATGTGCTACAGCCAAAGTCTGCTGTAGCAAAGGTCTACAGCACTAACTCTCTTCTGCCCCTCTGTCTCCTCATCTTCCTGGACAGCAAAAGATAATGTTGCCAAAAGAGGAATTGAGTGGGTTTGCTGAAATGTGAAAAGCTGCCACCCTCTCCCCTTCCTTTCTATGCCATAGCAGTCCTCGCCACTGCCTGTGTCATCTCCACCACAAGCCAACAGGACCTGTGCACACGCGCCTCAGTCCTCTCACCCATGAGCCAACAAGGATTACTTTACTTTCCAGTGAAGTACCCATATTCCCATGACCTACAGGATGCCAGGAGAATTTCAACCGATCTTCCCATTAGACCGAACAAGTGCCCCGATGTTGTTATCTAATCCCCAGCATCAGAAAGGCTGAAGCTCCAGCTTGGAGTTTGAGGGAGTTGATTGTGAAACACTGAACAACTGGAAGTCATTAACTTCCCTTTGAACAAATAAACACAAGCTTTGTTGTGTCTATGTGCCTTCAACTTCTCACTCTAAACAGTGTTCATATTCTTGCAGAAAATAGTTTATTCCAAGTAAATACAGGAAATTCCTTTTTGGTATTCCAGTATGTCTGGAAAAACCCAGTGCTGCTGTGGGTTGAGACATGTGTGCTCAGATCAGTGATCCAATAACCTCCCTTCATTAAAGAATAACCAAATACACTTGTTTTTTTTCTGAAACCAGATGAGTGAAGCAACAGCAGGGTTGTACTGAAAGCCCTAATAACCATCTCTGCTCAAAACAAAGGAACCTGCAACACATATGTGGGCATTCTGGCTTTGCTAGGCATTTTGGTGAAAGACAGGATTAGACAGTCAGCTTATCACTGTGAGTGTATCAGAAGAAACAGCTGGAGTGGGCCTGAACTGCTTCCAGTTGGTCTCTTACACTGTTGGACCAAAATCAATTTTAAGAAGGCTTTTCCACATCCTGGAAACCCAGGTTGCCGTCAGACACCAGAAGGGTCGAGAGGGTGAAGCTGGTCCATGACACTGACCACAATCATCTCCAGCTGCTCTGACTCCTGACAGTGACTGTAAAACTGCCTGGTGAGGGAAGAAAAGGGGAGTCAAGAGAAGTGGTGTTCTGCTGTACACAAGAATTTAATTGCATTGAAATGCATTTCTTTGGGGTCAATGTTTGATTGTTTATGTCTACCCTACTATATTTTAGCTGGATGTTTTCAGCTTTTCCAGCCCAAATCTTATTTTGAACTGTTAGAAACTGGAAGCAGTAGTCTAGAAGTTAATGAAGCTACATAAACATATTCCAACAGAAAAAAGAATCTGGCTCTTTCAAGAAATATACTTTATGCTAGGGACCTTACCATGAACTCAGATGGTGAAATACTTGCATGTTGATCTGTTCAAAAGTTGAAAGATCTTTTTCTAAACTACCTCTATTATATATGAGGGCTTTATTATGTACCAACATGATTTAATTTTTGTCTTTGGAATGGTTCACATTAGTGTTCCTCAGTGCACATCCAATTTAGATTTAATAAGATAGCATTCCTCCATTAATAAAATAACAATAATTAAAAACATATTTCTTGCCATTCAAATTTTATGCAATCAATATATTTTCTTTAGCTCTTAAAATCTGTTTTTAATGATCAGTTGGGACTACTTTTATGCAGGAAAACTGTTTTTAATAAATGAAAATTAGAAATACTTTTGTAAACTTTAATTATTTAAGGGAAAAGGGACTAAACAAACTCTGCAAAGTTTAAGAATATGCAACAAAGTACAAGCAAATAAAAAATTCGAATACTAAATATGAAAAAAATTTATTGTCAGAGTTAAACATGGTCCTTTAAAAATATCTCTGTTTTCATCTATTTTAGTGTGTGAGATTAATCATTTCTCTTTCACATAGCCCACTTAAAAGGGGGGCTAAAAGGAAGGGATTTCTGCTGATTTCAAAGGCCCTTTTACTCCCAGCCCACAGAAATGAGAGAGCGAAACTCTTGGGTCCAGCCTTGGAGCCCCACTCTGCCTGCGTGTCAGGGACGCACAAAGCCCAGTGTGGGATGTTCCCCTCTTTGGCCATCCATCGTATATCCCTGCTGGAGTTTGGAAATGATCTGTTGGTCACCTCTCAATCTGCTACCTTTCTTCACAGGGTGTAACACCCCAGCGCAGGTGTCGGGCCAGGCTGAAAATGGAGCAGGGGAGTTTGGAGGCAGAGGCATCAGTGTGATATACCTCCTGTTTCTTCTGTCTAAGGGGCCAGGAGGAGAACTGGTGGCACAAACTTTTTAAGTTACCCAGCAGAAATGTCCAGAGCTGCCCTGAAGAGCTTTAATTTTTATGGACCTTGACAGAGAGGCACATTGTAAGCTCAGCTGGGGATGAAGGATGTGGCTAAGATACTTAGTTTTTGGAAGTAATTCCAGCTTCGTCCAGCTATGAACCTGTCCTGAAAGGTACCGGATCTAGTCACCAGCCCAGTTTATCGGGGCCACAGAGCTAAAAATCATGGAAAGAAATAGGGTATAGTCTCTTCCCTCCCTGCACAATAAAGCATTTTCTTTGTTCCCAGCAGAGTGTACCCATAAACTGATGATCAACACATTGTCTTGTAGATATTTTGAAACTAATAAGAAATGATGACTGTGTCAAGGAAAGTACTTGCAAGGAGGTTTTGTTATGGGGGATCAAAGGACAGATAAAAGAGGCTTTTACTCATAAACCACTTCTATTCTTTAACCCACTTGGAGCTGTCATAATATAAAAGACAACCCTTTCTTTGACCTTTCTGTGCAGCTTTATAAAAAAATAAGCATGAGACAAGTTTATGAAAGCATTACTTGAATTCTAGAAATAAAACAGTCATTGTACTCATACCCATAAAGCTACAAGCATGATTAGCATCATGCACAAAATGCAAAAATAACTTGCCAATTAGTTTATCTTAAAACTATTAAGAGTTTCACTATATTGTAATCTGCTCACAGAAAGAGTATCAAATATGTAAAAAATTTTATCTCTTTTGCCCAACCTACATTTCAATGCAACCTGATTTCTTTTTTGGTGTCAAGTTTCCAAGTTTTTTCTGACTGTCCAAAAACACCCATATTTGTGCTTCTACTGTACTTCTCACTTTACAAGACATCCTTTTTTTATTGCTGCTCTAAAACATATGCTTTGCATTTTTGCTAATACCTACAGTAGCATCACCAGTATAATTAAAATAAAATTCAAAAAATATTTGCAGTCCATTAACATTTCCTTGATTATGCATAGTTTCTAAATCCTACTCTGAACTGAAAGCACTTTTCATCTAATGTAGGTCTGATATGCAGATTTAAGTTAATCTCTTTCTAGGCACCAGTAGCTACATTCACAAAGACTGACACTTTAATTGTCTGTGTCCAAAATTTTGATCCTTCAGCCTCCTGTTCAGCTGCTGCCTAACTTGAAAGGAAGCCAGATTTCCTCTGCTCCTTAATTCCCTCCAGTGAAACCTCCTGGGCACTTACATGTCTGCCACACACTGAGTATATGTGCAATCAGCCAGTCCTGCCTGGGAGCCCATAACACATCCTACTCCTGTGCTGACTGCCAGGCATCCTCCCTGCCTTGGTCAGTGTCTCTGGCACCTGCCCACTAGACTGTCTCTTGTACAAAATAACCAGGCCACACTGCTCACGCAGAACAGAAAATGCAGCTGAGTGGGATGGAGAAACCAGGGTCCATATTCCTACCTTGTGTAGGCAGAGTAGGATTTTAGCTGAGTTCCCCAGAGCTACCAGGAAAGCTGGCAGCAGGAGTGGGACTCCAGCCAAGGCTTTTCTTGTGTGTGTTTGCTGGAAAGCAACAATCTGGATCAGAGTCCAGCTCCCATCTCTGCATCCTAGTGGAAGAGGATGATACTGATTGCTTTTGAGGCCAATGCCTCAACAGCCCCAGTTCTGCACCTTGCTATTTCCTCTTTACCTCAGGAGCTCCATAAGCTACGGAGCTGAAAGTCTACAAATGGTAAGTGGCTTGGAAATAAGCACCAATATGCAGAAGCCAGGCTCCTTTAGTATTTGTAGTACCACATCTCGCTTAATAGTTGTAATAATTTCTCTCTATTTTGTCACCTTGTCCTCCTCTGTCTGAAACCTCCAGTCATGATTATGAGTTAGGTTACATCCTGTTTAAAGCCAGAAGTCTGTACCAGAGAAGTCCTATCTCTGCTCCTGAGTGACTGAAGATGTCCAGGCCTGAAGGAACAACTGATAAGATTGGGCATTTATGCTTCAGTCTTGTAAACATCTTTTACTAAATAAAGTCATGAGTTCAACAAGTTGTCTTGACTGTGTAAAATAATACAGGCAGTTCTAATTGCATGCCTCTTGTAACTTGGAGAACTGAGATGAGCGTCATCATTTTAGCATATCTGGGCATCTTTGCTGTTTTGCAGATGGACAGTGGAAGTACTGAACTGCCGCGCAAGTAGACAATTCTTTTACTATATTTCTTCCAGACTGCTGCCAAAACATATTCATACAAACTTAACTCCTGAGATTTCTACCCCAATCTGGCAATCTGTCCATTCCAACAAAGCCTGTAGAAATTGGTACTTTGCCTGCTAGTCCAAGCTAGACAAAACCTCTGAGACTCACATAGTGTGTCTCCAGGCTATAAGTTAGGGTCAACACTATACTCAGTTCATCTCACTGAACTGAACTGATACTGCATTTAGGGTATGTCTTGAGATGCATTGTTAGCAATGACAAACACAAATGAACACTTTTCTGCTGACAGATCCATTTATTGAAGACCTGAATTAGTTAGGGTCATGCATTGCTGGCACGACAGGCATGACTCCCGTGGCATTCCTGGGCTTAACTCTGACCAGAAGAAAAAGACAGAAAGACGGAAAGAAAGAAAGATGGAAATAAAGAAAGAAAGAAATAAAGACGGAAAGAAAGAAAGACTGAAAGAAAGAAAGGAAAGAAAGAAAGAAAGAAAGAAAGAAAGAAAGAAAGAAAGAAAGAAAGAAAGAAAGAAAGAAAGAAAGAAAGAAAGAAAGAAAGAGAAACAAAGAAAGAAAAAGAAAATGAACTTAGTCATTGTAGGATTCTGGAATCACCTTTTTTTAAAGAGACATATGTTTCTTCTTAAGCTTGAATTCTCCTTAATACCAGCTCTTCAGATCAGAAGATGATTTGTTCTGATATCAAAAGGAAATTCTGTTATCATGACTGAAATTTAAACTGACATCGGCTCAAATGTGAGTGATTTTGTATCAGGTTGCATATACTCAGAATTAAAGCCTTTCTGCTTCAAGATAAATTTCTACAGAAATTGATATCATTTACCTGAACAAGAACTATATAGGACTGAGCCAACATAACATGCAGGTCTAAGATAGAATTTTGTGTAACTGTAACAGAAGATTATAATCAATGCCAAAAAAGACAAAAAATTATGTCAGTGTTCTGTGTTATTTTCATCTTAGATTTCATAACAGTCCAAGTGAACTAGTTCTACCATCTCCCTAAGTCATCTACCAGCACTCTAAGTCTCACTCAGCCACCAGAGATGTAACTGCCATGTATCAGCATTCATAAGCATTGCTCTGGAAACTCAGGTTGCCAGTGGCAATTAGGACCAGAATTAGTCCTTGCAAGTCTGATCAAACATATTACTTTTCCACGACTCTGCTCTATTTTGAATATACCTTTCATGCTTTCTTACACTAAGCAGTTTTTCTCATTTTATACTGGAAAAGAAGCTGTAGACCTTTTACAGTGAATGCCTCAGGTATGAGTTAATCATTTGCAATGCTTATTAGGGTCAAAATCTTCCGCTCACTTCCAGTGAGAATGAACAATACTGTTAAAGGGCTGGTAACTCAAAGCCTGTGATTTTTGATTTCTCAGACGCATCTGCTGGCTTCATATAAATCATCACTGCTTCCCATAGGCTTTGCCTGCCAATAATACATAACAGTCAGTGGACAGGTCTCATGGTACTTTGCAAGAGGAGGGGGATGGCCACCAAGTCAGTCAGGGGCAAAGACAGGCCTCCTGAGTCCAGGGTCCTTCAGTGCTGTGGCTGTCCCAGGTCTGCTTTAAACCAGAGGACACTTTTGGTAATAGTTTCCTTACTGACTTTGATCAGAAGCAGACCTTTCTCAGTGGAATCCAGTGAAAGGGCAAAAAACAACAGGCTCTAACTGAAATACAGGAAATTCCATTTCAGTGTAAGAAAAGAATTCTACGTTTTTTTAATGGTCAGAGTGGTCAAACACTGTAACAGGTTGTCCAGAGAAGCTGTGGAGTCTCAGTCCTCAGAAACCATCAAAACCCACCTGGACACGGCCATGAGTAACCTGTTGTGATTGAGTTTCGAGCAGGGAGAGTGGATGAGTCAATCTATAGAGGTCCTTCCAACCTAAATGATTCTTCAGTTCGTAGTCTGTCCCTTTACCTAACTGAAAAAAATCTCTTCATTAATGGTTGTGCACCTGAAGCAGTTTGGTTTTAGTTTGGATTCTGAGGAAACTGCACACCTGGAAGAAGGCTGTTTCTTACAATCACTAGGTCCACATCTGATCTTGGGACAACTCGAATCCACCACTGACTCTTGAGCAAGTAAGAGTATCTTAATCTGTTGGCTTTGCTTAGTTGAAAAAACCCATGAATGCATGACTTGAGTCTAGTTATATAGTCTGAGATGTATACAGAATTCAGTTTGTGGTTAATCTTGCAAACCTCACACGTCTGTTGGAAAGTGTACTGTCCCCTCAGCTGGGCTACCGCCTGGCTTCATGGCACAAATAACTACATTTCTCAATGCTTTCCAAACAAATTTTCTTTCTGTTTAGATACAAGACTTACATCCACCAAGCAGCTGGAAGTTGCATTAATTTTTCATGGTAGACTCAAATAGTTCTCACCATCTCATGATGGAACCAAATAGAAATAGAGTTAGAAAACACAGTGCTGGGGGCTGTACTTGATTTTCCTGTATTACAAGTTTGAGGGAGAGGGAGAAAGAGGAGAAAGTTGCCTTTACTGTGTAGCCCAGGGTCTGTGTGTCACCAAGACCATACTCATCTCTCCTGCCATGCTGCTCCTGCTACAGACACTGGCAGACAGATTAGATAATTTCCAGGTAATCCTCAGTTAAATCCAGAAAAGATGGCCAGTCAAAGACTCTGCTTTCATGAGATAATTTAACTGAACTTGAACCAAGTACTAGTTTGAACCACTGTTTTTCAAACTGAACCTGAACTGAAAACTACTTCAGCACAAACCCCAGCCTGACTCATGTACAGGTACTGTTTCAGTGAGTAATCATCTTGGCTTGGAAACTTCAGGCTGTGCCTCCTCACAAAGAGGGTGAGGACAAGCCAGGCTCAGCATGGAGGACAGAGGGAAGAAACCAGGCTCAGCCCAGTGTCATGTAAATGCATTGCAGTGCTTGAGGGAGCATCCTGGCCTGGCACTGAGTCAGATAAATGAGATGGCATGCGTGGAAATGTCTGACAGGCTCTTCACTGAACCAGGTGAGCCTGCCCTAGGAGGGGTGTTCCAGTGCTAATCAACCTTGCTCTCAAAAATGTTTATTTTTCATTGTTTGCAACCATGATGAATTTCCCCCTCTGAAATCATGTTCTGTCTTTTTCTGCTTCCCCTAAAGAATCATCTGCTATTAGCAGACTTTTCACTTTTGATTTTTTTTCAGATAAAGCAGATAGATTGGGTGTATCAAGTTTCCCACCAGCAGGCATGTTTTATGGATCATTCATTCACTGAGTCATGTAGCTCTTTTGAACTATTCCCCATTTTTCAACATCAGCTTTAAGTGGGAACACTGGATTTGGACATACTACCACATTTATTCATGTCAAGTTACAACAATAACTGGGCTAGCTTGAGTGGCTTAGAGATAAAATACCTGCTTTCTCCCTATGTTCATGTTCAGCCTAATCACAGTAATGACCCCAGCTGAAAGAGTAAGACTGTTACTGCTATTTCATCCACTTATTTTTATTTACCAAAGATCTTGTCCAACTTCTAGACACCTGTATAAATAAGACTTGAGAAAAAGATAAATGTTCTGGCTTCATTTGTTCTGGTTCAAAAAACCTCATTCTTCATTGAGAAAAAAATGTAAATTAGTGTTTTAGTTTGCTCTGCAAATCCGGAAATCTTAATTGGAGAGGCGAGGTCAGAGACACAGGATCTTCCGTGGCGACTTTCCCTTTTAGTGCTGCTTGAAGAATTCTCTTTTCAAGTGGAAGGAATTACTGCCCTCAGAGCTTGCTTTCATCCCTAACACCATAGCATGGCAAAGGAGAAAGTGAATGATCTGTTATGACTGGCGGAAGGGACTGAGCTGTTGGGCATCCGAGAGTTACCTGAATTTCCCATGTCAATAGAGGAAGACCAATTAATGTAGTTATTTGAGTCACTGAGACCTGGAGGGAGGCCTACATTGATACATTTGCCTTCAGTTTTCTACTGCTCTAGTGTCTCGTGGCACTCAAATCTCACAGAGACATCCCTCTGCTGCTTAGTGGTTTCTATTACTTGTTGATAAAAATAATTAATATAAAAAAACTTCTTGTGTTGTTTGGATGTTTGGTTTGGGGTGGGGTTGCTTTTTTGTTTTGTTTGGTTTGGTTTTTTCCCCTGGCAGTGTAGCAAGTCTGTTTCACCCTACCTTCACAGTTAGAGCATTTAAATAAATATGTAGTAGAGGGATTCTGAATACTGAGAAAGGGGTCGTGGTGGGGGATTTTGTGTGCCTCTCTGTGTGTATGGTACCTATTAGAAAATCCCCAGCCAGGAGCAGTGTTCTGTACCTCCACTCGTCAGGCACATCTTGCAGAGGTCAGCTGCGGAGTGGGGAAATGAGTTTTGTTTCTTTGAAGGGCTGTACACCTGCTTCTCTTCAGTGCATTAGTTACATCTCTCCTCCCATCCTCCCAAAAACATGCCCGACCCCGCCCCTCCTTTGTAGCTATTTTACTACCTCTAAGAGGTTAAAATTAGCAGGATCTATACCATCTCGTAGTCTATCACGCTGTCAGTCTAAATTGCTGCCTCCAGAGTATCTTCTCATGTTTTGTCTGTCTTGGGTCTGTCTTGCAGCTGGAGGCTAGAGATGATCATGAGGTCCCAGAGAGCAGCTTTTCCCCCTTTCATCTGCTTCAGAATATTAACCTGTTCTGAACAAAAAGAAGGACATGTATAAATATGTGTGTGTGTGTATATTTGCATTTATCTATATATTTATATATAATTACATTTCATTTTTTCTTGCATTTATTTGCAAAAAGAAAAGGAAAAAAGAGCCAAAGGCAGAAAGGCAGAGTAGTTCTTACAGATTTAATTAATAAAACTTATGCTTCACAGAAGTTCAGAAAAACATCTGCCATTTCATTTTCAGAAATGCCAAGTTTGCAATATGGATGGCATCCTGGTCTGCTTCCAGCCTGGATAATTGCATTCTTCCTACCTGTGAATGTTCCTGTCATTTCAATTGGATGCAGTGTTTCTTCCACATTCCTTTGCCAAATTATTCTGTGCTACTGCTGTGTAGTCTTAAATGGCTGCCTTGTTTCAACCCAGAGATGGCTTCCTATCTGCTCAGAAGCAGGACATAAAGCCTTGACAGCTCAGTAGAGGATTCAGCCTGCTGTAATGCCTGCAGGTATAAAGGATGTAATTTTCAAACCTTTGCTTTGGGACTCAGAGGCTGAAAAATTTAGAAGGAATGATCATATGGTCAGGTACAGTCATTCATTCATCTGAGCTGGAAATTTAATTTTCAGAGATATTTAGAAGCAGTAGCCATTCAGGCAGGCAGTAAGAAGTATTGACACAAGCAAGTGCCGGGCGTGTGCAGCTGCATTGCCCCCAGAGCAGGACTGGATGGGCTTATCTGGCTTTGCAGATGGGCAGAAGCACCCGTGGGCCTGCACTGGGCAGGGCTGGGCAGGGTTGTCTGCTGCAGGGTTTTTCATCAGATAACTTCCAGCAGGAGTGAGGTGAAACTGAGATGCTGGTAAGAAGGGGTTTTCCAGGTTCATGCAGGACAAAAGTTGACATGTGGGCATAAGAGGGCATTGTTGCCCTCTTTGTTGTTGAAAAGTTTGAGACTTGACAAGCAAATGAGCAAATAAAAGTATAAAAGGTGTCAAATCTTCCTCATACCTCTTGACTGTTCCAGTTCCCTTCTCCTGGCAGGCTGGACCTGGAGCCTTTTGTCACTCAATACACTGCAGAGTGCACAGGCATTTTGTGTCCAAAACAGTACTAATGCTCTTTCCAAGTAGTACTTTTAGGATACAGAAATGCTGGAAACAAAGAAAAGCCTTCTGCAAGAAAGACTGGATATTTCTCTGCCTTAACTTTTGACTGTGGCTTTAGTTTGTGTACAGTAAATAGTATAAAAATTTGACTTTTTAACATTTCACTAATTTTGCCAGGAAGTTTCCAGTTTAGGAAATTCATGGGGGATATATTCATTGTTAACTTAAAAAGTAGCCGTGGAAAGGAACAATTTCCACAAAAAAATATTTTCAAAGTCACCCCAAAATCTCTTTTCAAAAAGAGTCTTACCTTGGAATTCCCTAAATTCAATTGCCCCGGCTCAGCCATGTTTCCCCGAGGTGTGAAGATTTCTGATCTGATGGCTCCAAACAGGAAACAAGGAAGCTTTGGGAATCCTAGTGACCCCAGCTTTGAATAGCTCCTGTAGCAAGGTTATTTCAGAACTGCAGGCCCTGGATGCCCTGCAATATCCTTTGCTGGCTGCACAGAGACTCATCAGCATGTTTAGAGCAGAGGTCTAAATTTAAAAAGGAAAAACAAAATGAAAACAAAGCAAAACAAAAAAGGTGAGCTAGTAGTCTTTCCTTCTTTAACTGGTTATTAGAATGGAGTAAACAGTGATCAGGATTATTTATGTAAATTCGTTTTAGTTTCCTGGCTTTACATCCAGAAACATCAATGACCATGAAGTGGCTCCTAATCAGTCACTAACCAAGGTTTATTAATAGACAAACTGTGGGAAAGGTAAACTTTGGAAAAGGTAAGTACCTGAGAAAGAAGGGCAGCTAGCAAATAGGAAAAAAATCCAATTTCCTAATGAAGTAACAAGTTAGTCACTTAAATGACACTAAATTGATTTTTTCCCCCCGAAATTGTGCAGTTTTTTCTGGCATACGTAATAAAGGCATGAAAGAGTATTTCAGTTTGGTTTTATCTTTTTTTATCTTTTTTTATTTTCCCATGCAGATTGTGTTTACTCTGTAGTTTTCAACCTGACTTATTAAGTGGTTGACCTAAATATTAACAACGATGATTTCCCTTCAGAGTTTTTTGAGTTACTGGACAATTCCTGTGTGTATGGGATACATCTATGTGTAGTGCTCTCCTGAGATAAAGGATATCGTATCTGAAGCACTTGAGTGATTTGAGTTGTGTTTGCATAGGCAGGCACACACAGGCATGAAGTCTCTGCCTCCACACTGCATCGGTCTGAGAAGATCCACAGGGTTGTGTTTTTGTTGTGTCAGCAGAACTTTATCACAGCTGGCTCCCAGACAGGCTGCTGATACCTATTTTGGCATCTCTACTCAGAACTGCAGTGGACAGTGTAAATAGGGTATGAATTCCCAAGATCTGTCAAAACTGAGATTTAAACTCATAGCCAGTTAAATCTTAAAGACATCTTTCCCTTTAAACATCTTTCCAGGCTTTTTTTTTCAATCCTGACTTTATAGGGTACTGAATTTCCACCTCTAAAATCTCTACAAAGGTAAATAAAACAAGTTTGTAATGCAAAAATTTTTCAGATAAATTCCTTTCTGTCTTTCCTCACTTGTGAATGAGAAAGATGACAAAAAGTATCATCTGCCCCATAAAGCTGTGTTCTGGGCACGCTATGTGCTTTTGACACAGAGGAAGTGCTGATGTAATAAGACAAAAATACTTCTTTTTACTTTTGATATTCTGTTTACCAACATACATAAACATTCTGTTTACCTCCTCAAAATCTTTTCTAATTTGAGAAAGGAAGGACAGCAAATGTGAGGGTACTTGAAACAAAAGCTTCTCAATGCACAGCTAAAGTAAGTGCAAATGTACACAAGGTTTGTTTAGCTTGCAGCAGAGAGGGAACATTTGGAAATAACCCGTCAAGATGGCAAATACGTTTTGGTTTGCATTTTGCTTCCCTGTTCATGTTCAAATATGGAGATTATAATGGGTATTTTCCTTCACTATTGCCAATGAGAACATGGTCAGTTGGGCACTATCCTTTCCAGAACCAGCTGTTCTTTTTTGAAAACGGATGTTTTCTCCCTCTTCTATGTACACTGGAGTGAGTTCTGAAACATACTGGCTTGCCCACCTGCCACCGCACCCCAAAAATTGCTGTGCCTAAGTATATGAAGGACCAGTGCTGCAGAATTAGTAATTGTTAGATCAGTCAAAGATAAGGTATGAGGTAAGGCCAAGTGGTTCATGCAGCTTGAATCTACCCTTACAGCCAAAAGCAGGTCTGAGGTAATCTTAATTGCAAATTTCATCTTTTCTTCACTGTTCTGTTAAAGGAGGCATTATCCTGGTTATGCCCTGCCATCAGCTCCCAGGGCTTCTTCCCACATGCATCCCCTCCCAGTAAGCCACTTCTCCTTGGTTTTCTGCTGGTGCCAGTCCAGTGCAGATGGCAGATGCCTGTGCAAATGCTATCGGCTGTACCTGTAACCCTTCCTGTGTTGCTCCAACCCTCCCAGGCCTCCAGTTTACCCCACCATACTGGAAACGAGCATTCATCTCTTGCCCCTCTGGAGGGGAGAGGGTGATCTGCACACAGATGTTTCCACATGCTTTCAGTCACAGGGCCTCTGCTACTGTTCCATCATGTGAGTCATCATCAGAGCTCCTCCAGTCCCCGGCTTCTGCCTTTCCTGTTTAGACTAAGTAGTAACTTAGGTGTTTTGCTGAGAAAATGGAATCACTACCCTTGCAGTTTCTAACCGGCCCACCATCGTTTATATGGTGAGTGTTGAGGCTAACATTGACACTCCACAGTACTTAAAGGTAATGCATGTCACTTTCAGGAACAGATTTTCCCTATTCCCACCAGCTGTTAACAAATATTTGCTGCAGATTGTTCAACCAGTAGAAGAGCAAAGACTCTTGTCACCCTTTTTAAGTAAGGCTTTAGTGCAAGAGGCACATTAGATAAATACCTTCTTTGTAGGGTGAAAATTGTCATTAGATAGTGCTCTGGAAAAAAGCTGTTTGAGGGAGTCACCATTTGCAGTCTTTGGTGTTACATCATAGTTGGGTCAGTGACCTTTTCAACTTGGCTGGGAATCCACTGAGAAACAGCTGTGGTGTTTTTTCTCTTGAAATGCAAAAAGGAAATTCCTTGCCTTGATGTCTAGCATTGTTAGCATCACTGCAGTAAACTTCTGGGGGATTCTGTAGAGCACTTGGTGTTGTTTTTAACTGTGAAATGCTGATTTGTTTGTCATTTATAGGGGTTACCCCAGGGTGAGCCAACACAATTTAGTCTTGAGTCACTTTGGTCCTTGTGCCTATAAAAATGCTGCAGACCTTTAAAACTTCAATGGGAAACAGATTACCCAGAGATATATTTTACTTTCAGATGCTAAAGAGGTTTGAGCAGAGGCAACTGATCGCAGTATTTGGATACTGCAATTTTTCTGTTTTCATGCTAACTCTGATAAAACAGGTGCTAAGGTCAATCACTGGTATACCAGGGAAATATCTACTGGTTTCCAGGTTAAAAAGTTAAGAGTGTATGCCAGAGTGAATGGTCAAAATGTGAAATGGAAGAAATGTGAGGTGACGTTTCCAGAGTGAGACTGAAGGCATCCAGAGATTTAAAGGAATTAAGGAATGAATGATGTCAGTTAACTTCTAGCAGTAATGTTTGCAATGGGTAGATTATCATAATGTTCAGTGATAAGCAACTTAGCTCTGATGAAGTCAAAATCTTTTCAGAATTTCTTCCAAGGGCAGAAATAGCTTATGACAGGTAATTTGAAACATCCTCACCAAGACTTCATTGAAATCAGTGATTATCCCATGGACCTGAATATTTCAGCAATGCATATTTCATTTGTTACATGGAATGAAAAGATCAGGTCTGTGTTGCTTTTAACCACGCCCATGCAGAGACTTTCTGCTTACGTACCCCTGTTGCCATATGGCCTGCAGAATACCCACTTGGAATAGCACCTGAACTCTTGAGAGACAGAGGCAAAGGTGAGTGACAACAGCCAGAAACCCTGGAGAGGAGCCCACAGTCGTGGAGCAGTGCTGGGAAATGGATCTTGCTTTGGGATTGCCTCTCCACTTCACTTTCCAGGTTAGGTGAGTGAGCTGCAGGATGGGCTGATTACACTGGGAGGGACAAAGCCATTTTATCACTTCACATTTAGGTGAAGCAAAATCAAGGAAATTCATAGAAACTCCAGTTGTGTGCATCAGAAGGGAAGAAGCCCAGCTGGACCCGTAACATGCAAGTTATCTGTTGCTTCCGTTCCTCTTTCACCACTCAGCTCCTTGCATATCTCCACATGTGGCCTTGTCTCTTGTTTCTGCATCTCTGCCACTGCTCTCTCAGTTTCTGCACATGCATGATTCCTCCTTGCAATATGAAACCTCAGTCTCTTTGTACTAAATACTGCCACATGCACAATAATCCTGTGACTTTGTAGCTGTGAAAATGACAGCTTTCCCATCAATCCTGTGTGAGGTTGTTTACAGGCCCCACAGTCATTATCTTGCTGGGGGACTAAGACCTTCTCTCCTGTTTTGAGGAACTGAGCAGGAAACTTCTCATCCTCATGAGAAAACTAGCACCAGAATCTAAAACTCCATGGGAGGAAGCAAGATAGGGTTTGTCAATGTATCAGAATTGCTTAATTTGTGTTGACCGTTCTTTCTCTTACAGTATTCCTTCAGGAAAAAGGCTGTCAAACTATGTTACTTTGTCTGCAGCACTCTATGAGGTGTTTCTGCTAATTCGCGCAATTTCAAAGGAACTGTGAAATAGGGATAAAAATTCTGATTTTCAAGGGAAAAAAAAAGCTTCACTAGGAATGGTTTTAGAAAACAAGTGACACAATAAGGAGATAAGGTTTGTAAATGACTCAGACGTAAATAAGATAGTCCAATTGAGACAAGTCTGTGAGGAACTTCTGCTGGAGTAAAGCAAGCTAGGTGGCTTGGTGGTAGATTAAATTCCTTGGAGAGAAAGGGAAATTAATGCAAGTTAGAAGAAAAAATCAGAACGCCATATTGGTTGGCTCTAAATTAATTACAACCATGCAACACAAAAAGTGTCACAACAGACATCTTAGCCAAACCATATGCTCTGAGACCAGCGAAAGTGTTGACAAACTGCTAGAATGTAGGAGGAAAAAGATAGAAAACAATATTGAAAATAATATAATATAATTATGTAAGCCAGTGACATGTCCTCTCTGTTCCTTCCAGGACAACCAGCTTGAAAATAATACCGCAGAAATACTAAGGGTCCAGGAAATACATGAAAAAAATGGTTATAGGAATGGAAATGTGGTGCGCGCTTTTTATGTAAGGAAAGTGTGGAAAGTGTAGAGATGGTTAGATTAGAGAGGAAAAAGAAGTGACAGCATGACAGAAGTGTACGAAATAATTATTTCTGTAAGGAAGATTGCCTTCACCACAAAACAAAAGCATCAGGACATGAAATTGAATAACAAGACATTTACAAGCAATAAAACAATCCCATTTATATAATGTTTAATGGGTGAGTTAGACATCTACATGAGCAAGGGGAACAGAAATATTTTGTTGGAAAAGAAAAGAAATAGGAAAGGACTTACATCTGTGTGATTTGAGTCAATACAAAATTATAGTGTTGAGGAGAATTTTACTCCTATGGGCAGGTAATAGTATCCTTTATGAACCATTTTTCTGAGAAGAATTTGGGCAAACTTTGAAGCAGGGTACTGTGATCAATAGCTCACATCTGATCTCACACTGAAAGCAGCTGTGTTCTGGCTTTGTGCTGTGGTGGGGATTAGCAAGACCTGCACCATATATAACCAGCATAACTAAGGCACTGGAAGGAGCTGAGGTACCAAGGTGCCATATCTGAGGTTTCCATGGCACAAACACTTGTGGATGTGATAGTGAGACCAGTTCTGTCTAGAGTCTTTGGTCTCAATGTGCCTGCCCCATTTGGCAAAATTCTTGATAGGAGATCCACGCAGCATAGGCAATAGCTTTAGTCTCCAAGGTTTTCAGCTCTGCGGTGGCCCATGATTCAACAAGGCATCCAAAAACTTGGAGAAGGGGAGCCACATCTGGAAAAGCTGGATGCATGGTAGCCTTATCTAGACTTCGCTGCATAGAGAGTTGTGTGGGTGAAGTACTTACTGAGAGCAGACATCTGTGGAGATGCATCCACAGAGTTTTCTAAGTGAGTATGGACAAAAATTTCTAGCAGATGTAGGGCAGCAAGTAATTGTTCAGGATCACTTTACCATGTCTGACATCCTAATATAAACTACACACATTTGTTTGTATTAAAAACATAGAAGTGTTTCTTGATGATGTGCTGGTGGAGTAATTTTATTCAATAATTAGAGATGATGGCTATCTTTCTTCTTGCTCCAGACAGGAAGTTAAACAGTCGCTTGTCAGTCTCATCCTCTCCTTTTCTAGGTACAGCTATATGTTAGTGGGAACTACTTGGAAATTTTTTCCCCAACAAAATGATATTTTGGAAAATGTTCCCATAAAACTTCTGTGTGAAACATGCCGAACTATATGCTTCTGCCTTGGTTCTCCAGGGTATTGCTGTTGTATAAAGAAGAATAAATCCAACCCCTTGGTCTGACTGAGATGTAGCATTTCATTCCAATTCCAATGCAAATCAATGAGTATTTCCTGTGTTCCCAATAGCCAGCTGTGCCACATAATGCCTATGCTCAGAGTAGGCAGTTTCACTGTCATTTCAGCATGGAAATCACATTTCAAAAATAAAAAGTTTTGCCAAAGAAATGAAACTATATTTCCATGGGCACTATGGACTGCTATCTGTCACAATTTATTGCATGGCTTAATAACAATATTGCACTTTGTCTTGTCTGGTCTACTCAAATTGCCATCTTGCAAAAGTGTCTTCTCAAAGGTCAGCATTTCACAAGAGAAACTCATGAGTCAGTTGCTCAGCCTTGTGGACAAGCAAGATCAGAGATGCCTGCATATGTAGTGGTGATGCAGCTGCTGAATTTGTGAGCATTCATAAAACAGTTGAGATTAGAAAGGACCCTTGGAGATCATGTAGTACAACCCCAGTACCAAAAAACAGGGCCATTGAGAGCAGGTTGCCCAGGACCATGACAAGAATTCTTAGCAGAGGCTGTTGTGATAGGACAAGGGGTAATTCTTTAAGAGGGCAGGATTAGATAAGACAGAAGGAAGAAAACTTCTGCAGTGAGGATGGTGGAACACAGGAAAGGCTTCCCACTGGTGCCCATCCCTGGAAACATTCAAGGTCAGGATGGATGGAGCTCTGAGCAACCTGATCTAGGTTGAGAATGTCCCAGCTCATTGCAGGGGCTTGGACAAGTTAAGCTTTAAATGTGAATTTCAACCCAACCCATTCTATGATTCTAAGTCAAGTTTTGAACATTTTCAAGGATGGAAAACTGTCCCAGTGTTTGATGACCTTAGAGTAATAGCTGGGTTTTTTTCTCTTATAATAGAATTTTCTATCTCTTGGCTTCTCACAGGGCACCACTGATAAGAGTCTGGCTCCATCTCCTTTACTCCCCTCATCAGATGATAACTGATAGTGATAAGGCACCTACTGAGCTTTTTCTTCTCTGGGCTGAACAAGCCTATCTCTCCCAGGCTCCTTTTGTAGATCAGATACCCCAGTCCCTTAGCCACCTGAGTGACCCTTTGCTGAACTTGCTCCAGCAGCTCCATGTATCTCTGCTCCTAGGGAGCCCAGAACTCAACACAGTTCTCCAGATACGTCTCAGCAGTGTTGAGTAGCAGGGAAGGATCGCATCCCTCAAGCTGGTCACAATCATCCTCCTAATGCAGGCCAGCATGCTGCTGGTCTTTTTATGCTACAAGAATGCCTTAGTGGCTAGTGGGCAACATATGGTCCCCAAGAATTCCCAGGGTCTTTTCTGCACAGCTGCCTTCCAGCTGGCCAGCCCTCAGTGTGTACCAGCACTTGGAACTACTCTTCCTTAGGTGCAGGACTTGAGACTTCCCCCTGACGAACTTAATGAGGTTCCTGTTTGTACATTTTCCCCGCCTGTCAAGGTTCGTCTGGAAGGTAGCACAGCCCTCTGGTGTATCAGCCACTCCTTCCAGTATTCTTATAGCTGTACTGATGTCTAGTGCTTTTCACAAGTCCAGGGGACAAAGGTGAGGAAGGAAGGGTTTTCAGGGTCTGATCCAGAAGGCCAAGACAGGCCTCAGTAACCCACTGCCTAAGTGTTAACATTTGAAATTGCAGGAGAAATCCTGGTGATAATGAAAGATGAGGTGGTTTTACCATTTCCTCCTACTAGGCCAGGCTTTTAGGTTTTCTTTTCAAAGTGACGCTCAATTTTTGCTTTTGCCTCCTGTATCTTAAACTCCTTTTGTTTGCAGTTGGAGAGAGGACTTCAATCTACAAGGAAAGGACACTGGGTAAAATCCTTTTATTAGGCACCCTTGGCTGTAGCACTGTGGAGCTCAATGGCTTTCTTCCAGGACTCTGCTTAACCTTTATCATTTTCATGGAGGATCTGAAGAAATATTGTCATTCTCATTTAGGTTTCCCACACATTTCTAGTATGCAGGTGAACCACTTAATTAGAAACACCTTCTGTCTCCTAACAATAAAAGATTTCCTGGCTCAAAAAAAAGTTTACTTCATCAAAAACAAAGCAGACAATTGCTGCAGTAGTGCCCACGTTAACAGATTCTTTAATGAATTTGATTAGATTGTAGTAAATGAATAACTTTCTGACAAAGCAGAGAGAGCACCAAATTGAAACTTTACTGTGTGAAATAATCCTGAAAAATGTCTAGTTCTCTCCAGACTCCATTAGCTATCAGATAATCTGGGCAAAAGCTTTGTTTGAAATTAAGAAGAGAGCTGGAGTTCTTACCTCTCTCACTCTCTCCCTTTCTCTGTCTACACACACAAAGAACAAAGTTTAATAGATAGCATATGCCGTTAGCTGAGCCTTTGTTCCTGCCCCAGCAGAGTCAATGCACTGCCAAGTCTCACTCTGTTTCAGTGTGTCTCCCCATTTTTGGCTTGAGTTTCCTTCAATTTGAAGCAGTCTCATACAAAATTCTGAAGATTCACGGTACATTTAAATGGAAAATTTGAACCATCACTCAGAGATTGTATTTTTCAAATCTGACTCCTTTCAGTGACCAGAACTTGGCTGGTTTGCCTATAGTCTGATAATGGTGGATGAGAGATGATTGAGCCTCCTCTCCATCTTTATGCAGAACCCTAAGCAACTGGAACGTAACAAGTCTCATGAAATGAGTAAAATGTAGAATGACATGCTTTTGTTTCTTGTTGCTGTTTTTTTGTGTTTAGTTTTTTTGAAAATAACATGTCCGTAGTGAAGACATTAGACATGTTATCAAGCTTAGGTTATTAAATAGGGGCCTACTCTGTGGTCTTAGAAAGGTCTTAGGTATGTGGATAGATATAGTGCCCTTCCATCAATGGCTGGGTAATTCTTTAACCTGACCCCTCCAGGCAAACTTCCCAGGTGAAAAATTCTCTGATTTTTCTGTGGTTGGCCTGTTACAATTTGTTATTCTCTGTCTTTTTGAAAAGTCTTTTCCTTTGATTCTCTCTGATTAATTGTTGAATTACACAGGCTTTTACCTTTATGAGTCTTACTAAAGGTCAGATTTATTAACTCATCATGTGTTGATAAATCTTCATGAAATACTGTGAAAATATGAAGGCTAAAGATTATAACCTGGGATGGGCTGGTCCTGAAAGTCCCACAGTCTTCTTTTTATCTCTTCAGTGCAGTCAAGAACCATTTCTGCCAGCTTGGTTTGCTGATGAGCATTTTTTATATCAGATGTTTCCTACCTGGTGGTAAGCAATGTTGCATGGTACAGGCTCTTTGTGAAGTCTATTCAAGACAGGCTGAGAAAGGTTTTACCTTGAATCTGATTAATGGAATATACTTGAAAAGCCTCCAATAAACCTTTGTCATTGTGAACTGTAGCTGGCATATCAAATGGGTGTGAACTTACACATAGGCATGTGTAATGGCTTAGGAAATGCCCTGCTAGAACAGAAGGATCTTGAAATAATATTAAGGAAACACAGCTGAGAGAAGCTGAGAAAAGAAGACTGATTCAAGTTTGGGATTGGCATCCCATCCCCAAGACATCACATTGCTCTGTAAAATATAACAAATATGAGAGGCTTGAGTAAGGGAATCTCTGCTTACTTTTTGTGTCCTAGACTTCCGCTCTCACCATGCTCACTTTTATAAAACCCAAAGTACAAGTTAGCCAAGCAAAATTTACTAACTCTGCAAGTCACTGAGGACTGTATTCTGAAATTCTCACTTCAGCAGTGAACCTGCTCGTGTATCCCCATGAACTGATGGGTTACATACACTAACTTGCAGCAGGCCCAAGTACTTTGTGAGGCCTGTGACAGATAGCTGAGCTTGATGGTCTCCGTTATTTAGGACAGCACATAACCTCCTGAGCTGAGGTTCTCTCCAGTCTCTCAGAGGAAGGTCTTGGGGCACATAAGCCATTTCTTGCTCTTCTTTCTGGGTGGCCATGCGTAACAGTGCTCTCTCATCTTTCACCCTCCCTTTGTACTTGGATTACACCACCCGCTTTGATTTCCCATAGGTGATAAGTCTGTGTACTTTATCAACACAGTGCAGTAGAAACTGCTGCTGCAGCTAATGAGTCTGCAGCATGGATCACAGGGCAGCCTTGCGTAAGGTGGTAGTTCCACACCAGAGAATAAAATTGTGATCCAAAGATAAGGTTGGGTTTTGCTGCAACTTCCTCCCTACCAGCACAGCATCAGACTTGTGTCAGCAGCACTAGTAGCCTCAGAAAGTCAAGTTTCTTTCTCTCCAGGAACCAGATCACCACCAGAATAAGATCCCTTTGTGTGTGGCCCTATGTGAACACCTGGTTTTGGGTGCCATGTTCTGAGATTTTCCAGCAGAGCAAGAGTCACACCTTTGGTTCTTGGTGGAGAGAGTCAAGGCGCATGTTATTGTGGCATAAGAATGATTCATTGCCTTTGTGCCACAGCAAGCACACGTGGGGAAACCTAATAAATATCCCCATTCAGCCAAGATAATGGAGAGAATTAAATTGGTTAGCACTTGGATCAAAGCTCATTAGCCTTGCATCTAACACTTGACAACCAGAGATGATATCAGAAAGGGGGTTTTCCTATGCCATTTTCTGCATGTGTTGCAGGGATTGTTCATGAGTAATGAGATCATATCTTAGTAAAGAATGAGAAATAGCATTTTTGCTGGTTGTCAAAACCCATCTGAACATAAAGTTTATTTAAACAAATTTTTTTGCTATGAGCTCATATTAAATCTCAGCAAGTTTATCCATCTCTAATTTAGTTATATGGTCATTACATGGAAAATCCACTTCAGATAAAGCAAAGCATTTTCATCCTCCAGTTACACAAGTATCAGGTCACAGCAATTACATGCAAATGTCAGATACCTACTATGCCACTGCAGTCTTAATATGTGCATGTTCTGCACAAATAATGAGCAGCTTATTCTGCACAACAATGTAGTGGATGTGACATTGCATCAACGGCATGAAGGAGGTGGACAAGCCTAGAAAGTGAGCTGACACTCTTTGTCAAAGTGCTCCCATTCTGATAAACATCCCAAATGACTCCTTCCTCCTGGCTGACTTTCACAAGCAGCAAAAGAAACAGCACAACAGAGTATCCAATGTAAACCTCCTGCAGTGTGTTTGACTGTCTCCACCTCACTGATCTTCAGTCTTTTTCTCTGGATTCCCAGCACACTCCTGTGAGAGAATGGAGTAAGTGAGCCACATCTGCTACAGCATTTTATCTATGAAGCCTTTCCTTCCCAGCCTTGCAGCCAAACCACTTATACACACCTAATCACTTTCCTTTGCAGCTACTGCAGTCTTCCTCACAGGACTTCTTTCTCCCTTTGCTGGTCCAGTGGGATGTTTCTGCCAAAGCCATTTTCCTTATTCTGGCTGTGGAAACTGCTTCTCTGGATGTTGGCCTGTTTTGCTAGTGATCTCTAAAGAGGTCTGATAGGTCTTGAAGATCTACTCTGCAGCTCTTCTTGCTAAACCTAACTTTTTTCTCTACCCCTTTAGTTCCACTCAGTCATGCTGGCTACCTCGCCTGTTTCACAAAAGCATCCATCTCCTCTTTCTCTGTCCTCACCAAAGCTGCTCCTACAACCACCTCCTTCTGGCACTTTTGGCAGGCAAGAGTGTGAATAAAACATATGAAAAGAGCCATCCATATGCCTTGCCATTGCTATTCTTGTTATTGTCACCTTTGTGATTTCTCTTTTCCATCTAGTCTGCCTGTCTGGGACCTTCACTTGCTGTATATATGCTAGACACATTCATTTATCTGAGAACACAGAAAATACTCTCCAATCTGCTGCATTCACTGGCCAAAGACTCCCACAGGAGAATTCCTTCCAATATTCTCCTAGGAGGCAGAGCGCCAGCATTAGGCAAGCAATTTGTTTATGGTGGGACACAAAAAGATATATGCAGGAGGTTCTTTAAAACTATTGTGTTAAAGTCATGTCAGCTGAAAAGCCAAAGAGAATGGTAAACCAGGCAAATATAAAGAAAACCCACTGTTATGGCAGTGGACCAGAAAACATATTCCTTTCTATCCATAGAAATTAACCTAGACTTTTTTTTTCTGGAGCAATTTTAAGAAGCAAATATGGGCAAATAAGTATTGCCATCTGGATCCACTATGTGAATATGTTGAACTCCAGTAAAGATGGGTCTTTGACAGAAGAATTTGACAGTACAAATGCCAACTGACCATTGTGAAACCAGTATGCTCACAATTCTGTTGTTATTTGACTGCAGCCCTTTTTAGAAAAAAAGCACAAGCTGTGCCAGACAGAAAGTGAGGGAATTAGTGAGTAGCACTTTGCAGCCACAGTGAAAGCCAATGTTCTCAATATGCTGACCATAATCAGTCACTTCTCTAATGTATTCTTCCTGGCTCTAGCCACATCCATATTTACCAGATCAATCAAAATCTCCCTTTTGTTTCCTTTTTTCCCCTTCAGTAGCTTGNACAGGACTTCTTTCTCCCTTTGCTGGTCCAGTGGGATGTTTCTGCCAAAGCCATTTTCCTTATTCTGGCTGTGGAAACTGCTTCTCTGGATGTTGGCCTGTTTTGCTAGTGATCTCTAAAGAGGTCTGATAGGTCTTGAAGATCTACTCTGCAGCTCTTCTTGCTAAACCTAACTTTTTTCTCTACCCCTTTAGTTCCACTCAGTCATGCTGGCTACCTCGCCTGTTTCACAAAAGCATCCATCTCCTCTTTCTCTGTCCTCACCAAAGCTGCTCCTACAACCACCTCCTTCTGGCACTTTTGGCAGGCAAGAGTGTGAATAAAACATATGAAAAGAGCCATCCATATGCCTTGCCATTGCTATTCTTGTTATTGTCACCTTTGTGATTTCTCTTTTCCATCTAGTCTGCCTGTCTGGGACCTTCACTTGCTGTATATATGCTAGACACATTCATTTATCTGAGAACACAGAAAATACTCTCCAATCTGCTGCATTCACTGGCCAAAGACTCCCACAGGAGAATTCCTTCCAATATTCTCCTAGGAGGCAGAGCGCCAGCATTAGGCAAGCAATTTGTTTATGGTGGGACACAAAAAGATATATGCAGGAGGTTCTTTAAAACTATTGTGTTAAAGTCATGTCAGCTGAAAAGCCAAAGAGAATGGTAAACCAGGCAAATATAAAGAAAACCCACTGTTATGGCAGTGGACCAGAAAACATATTCCTTTCTATCCATAGAAATTAACCTAGACTTTTTTTTTCTGGAGCAATTTTAAGAAGCAAATATGGGCAAATAAGTATTGCCATCTGGATCCACTATGTGAATATGTTGAACTCCAGTAAAGATGGGTCTTTGACAGAAGAATTTGACAGTACAAATGCCAACTGACCATTGTGAAACCAGTATGCTCACAATTCTGTTGTTATTTGACTGCAGCCCTTTTTAGAAAAAAAGCACAAGCTGTGCCAGACAGAAAGTGAGGGAATTAGTGAGTAGCACTTTGCAGCCACAGTGAAAGCCAATGTTCTCAATATGCTGACCATAATCAGTCACTTCTCTAATGTATTCTTCCTGGCTCTAGCCACATCCATATTTACCAGATCAATCAAAATCTCCCTTTTGTTTCCTTTTTTCCCCTTCAGTAGCTTGAAGAAAACAAAACAAAAAAGCAGCCAAATTCTAATAATTCATAAGAGGAATTTTTATTCACTTCACATGTTGAGATCACTCTGAGACATCTGTTCCAGTCCCCTGGCTGAAGATCCTGAGGGACAGGTGGGCTTAGGCCCTTTATAATTCAGTTCATTCATTCATCAGTGTAAAATGTATCCATTTCACCAATTTTCTCTTTGTGAGTGTTTGTTGGCTGTAACAGAGGATGGGAATGTACATACCTGCACTAAGTGTATGCTCTATCTCACCACCTTTAGGGTTAGTGTGCCTAATCCACAGGCCTGTCTAAAACTTGACACCAAAAAAACAACCTAAGAAGATTAAAAGAACTCCAGAGCAAGAAGGGCATGGAACCCTGTGTTTTAGTCACAGCACACATTCCAAGAAGGCCATCATCACACAAGGACTGAAGCTCAGTGGACATGCTGTAAAAAGGATGCTGTGTGCTGGAAGGTGGGTGGTCTCTCTCCCTAAACAGGAGAACAGACCTCCATGAGGAGGTGGCTATAACACAGCCTTTCCAGAATACTTCTTCCCTTTCCAACATCAGTCTTATATGAACTCAGGAAACCTCCTAGATCCTTATCTAAATAGACAACCACAAACTCCAAGTCTGTTTCCTGCAGGGCCACTGTCAGCACTGTTTTCCTGACCACTGTCACAGGGCCAGGTTCCTTGGAAGCATCATGAGCATGAATCTGAGCCCTTACCTGACCCACACATTATTAAGAGTTTCTCACATTTAAGGCATTCTATTCACTACCCCAAAATATTTGCAGCAACATAAAAAATATATTGCTACAGCATTTTTCATATGTAAATACATATTTAAATACTTCTCATCCTTTAATTATATGTATTGAAACTAATTTTCCATTTCAGACCCTTTTCAAACCAGCCCTGCTACTCTATGTTGTCTCTCCCAAGCCACCTTTTTTGGTACCTGATCATCTTCTTGTCTTAGGTAAGCTGTTGTAACACCATTCTTTCTTTGTATGAATTTGCTTCTGCATCTCTAAGTTAGACAAATATTATTTACCAGATTCACTGTGCTTCTTTTTCTCAAAGCATGGAACAGATGCAAAGGGCTATGTAAAAATTAAATGCCACTGCCTTTACACAAGCTGTATTGTTCAAAGTCTGTCATCAGAGCTAATTTTTGAGGGACTATCAGAACAAAACCTAAACCTTTTCAAACACCTTCAGACTATTTCTGCTTTTGTGCAACACACTTTTTTTCCCCATTAAGAGCAAGTTCTAAAACAGAGTTAGCTGTCTACTTGTTGGCAATTGGCAGGAGCTCAGCATTCCAATGTAAAGTGATCTTTTTTTTGTCTGCCAATAATGCAATATTAACAAATTTGTCTTGATATTTATCTGTTGTTATGTCTGTTGTTAGATTGTATGAAGAAAACAAAATTTGGAACATTGCAGCAACCACTGTTTTAAGATATCTGATATGGCACTGAAGACTTTCCTTCAGGGAGTACCAGTCTCATGGGAATGCACAATTATATAATGTAAGAAGCTGTTTTGCATGTTTTCCATCGCTGGCCATTTCAAAATGCATCTTCTTTCATGGTCTCAAGAGCTCAAATTTCATTTCTGCTGATTGGAAACCCAGCTTTGTCATGTTATTTCTGGTAGGTTTAACATGAAATGAAGGACTGGCTGAACCAGCTGGGTAGAAATCCATATCATATCCAATATTTAAATTTTCACAGGAAGAGTATTTGGGGGTTGTCTTGTAGTAATCACAGTATCTAGTTTCCACATATCAGTGCTGGACAAAAAGCATGAAGAATGTCATGGTTTGTCAAACCACATTCTTAGAGCTAAGAAAGACCTCAGAAGAGTTATGAATGGTCAGTTAGGTCTTAGGTTAAGCTAGAAGGAAGATGACTAAAATAAGCCATGAATTTTCACAGTCAAATGGCATTCAATTCATCTGAGAAAATGTCCTGCAATACTTTTCTCAGTTTTATGTTAGATAGCAAACTATACTTTTTCTAAAAATGCAAACTAGCCATTATCAGCCAGATAACTGAGAGTCAGGATCTTATCCAAGATAACGAAAAACCAGGCTTAGTTGAAGGCAGTGGCTTTATAGAAAATTCTTGAACTAGGACTTCAATGTTCTTCTGAAATATCCAATTCCTCTCTTCAAAAGTAACTACAGCTCTCTTTCTTGCCTTCTTATTTTACTGCCAAGCACTTGTTTGTGCTGATCCTGCACTGTCTGACAGGATCCTGCATGGCTCACAAAAACAATCAGAGTGACAAGAAAAGTACACAAAAGGAAAGGGTGACAGAGCATCAATTTATTAGTTACAACTGGATCAGATCAGTGGGCTGGAACTGAAAAGAAATGGTGATTTTTATCCAGATTGATGACTATTTTGATTGTAGTATTGATGATCGGCAGAGATTTAGTAATCATTGTAACAGATGTGGCCTCCCCAATGCTGCACAAAGGAGATCTCTTGCCTAAGCAGGAATAGTAATTATTGCCTGTTTTTCAAAACCTCCGGCCCACAATTGAGCTGTCACAGTCTCCCAGACACTGCTCCAGGCACTGCAGATGGTACCAGCTGACACACTTTGGGCACATCATTATGAGCATGAGCAAACCACATGATTTTAGCTACTTTCCTGATACCTAATGCATGACAGGGAGTCAGAGACACGCCTTTCTGGACGAAATACGGGCTCCATGGAGCTGCAATGGGATTGAGGAGAATGTTCAAGTGAGAACACATCTGAAAGAAATTGCTAGCATGCAGTACAGCAGGGAACAATCAGCTTCTGTAACAAAACACTTGTTTCCAGCCTGAAGTATCCAAATTGTTTTTATATGAGACCCAAGTCAATACTATGGAAGACCTTTTCTGTTTATTTTCAGTCCTTCATCTATTGGATTTGCTGAAGAACATTGCTTAAGTTGAGAGTGAATGCATTAACAAATACATCTAGCAGCCCATTACAAATTATTTGTGTGCCAAGGGAATAATAGGTTTGTGCAGCTGAGAAAAAGAAAACAATTGCAAATGTTCACTTGGAATTTACAACACTTTGGGTTTAGATAATTCACTTTGAGGCAATTGGTTTCCTAAGTCTGACAGCAACATAAATCACAGCTTGAAGCTCACTGCAAGTACAATTTAGTCAGTCTACTGAGAAATAGCAAATACAATAAGTGTGATAGCAACAATTTTTGAAAACAGCACCTTCAAAGTAATTCATGGTAGTGAGAAATCAACACTTGGTGCTGAATGTCTGACAGCAGCCATGCAAGTCTGCGTGAAAAGAAGCTGAAAGTAAGAGGGACCCCATGAAAGTACACTTCACCTTACTCTCTGTTCACAAACTATTTGTAAACCATATCAAATTGAGTCATTTACTCAAAATTGTTTACAGTACTTCTGGGAAATTGTTCTCTTTTTATACAAACTTTGTACGAATAGTTCACTGTGAAAGAAATAAAAGATACCAAAATGTGAAAAATGCACTGTGTTACTTATTTACACTTACAATTGTTTGAAGAAATGATTGCTTGACAAAAGCATATGACAGCTTCTGTTAACACTGACTCCAGATCCTGACATCACTGTGATATAGATAATGTGCAAATAAACCAGGTGCATGCATTTTGTAGTTTCTGTGAACGGAAGTATTCAAATGGAAGAAAGAAACAAAGCTCTTACACCTGTACATAATCTTAATTGATATTCAATTTCTTGCAAGTTTTTTAATGTACAAAATTAGAAGTAATGCTTGTAACAGATGAGTTTTCAGAGGTTAAAAATAAAAGGAAAGTGAACTTGGAAAGGTGAGGACCTCGGCCAAGTTACCCACCACTTCCGTGTGCCACTTCCTGCTTTCGTGGTTTTATCCTATGTTTTCACTCCTCTTTGGGTCAGTCAGTGTGACTAACAGACTCCTGTGATACCTCCATGCCATCTACATATGCAAATGCACGGCCTACTAGAATTTCATGAAAATTCAAGGAGACCCTGTAAGATGTACTATAAAAAACATTGTGTCATGTTTTGTATTGTCTTTGATTCTAACTAATCTAATGTAAATTAAAATAATTTCCTGTATATAAAATCTATGTTGAATTAGTTTATCAAACAAATTGGTTAGAAAATGGATGGAAAAAGAAAATCAGTATAAGTGGTACACACATGAATTAGCCACTGTATTACTGAGAAAGCAGAGAAAACCCTAAGATAGACAAAGCACCTCTATCATTAAATTTGACCCCTTTTTTTTCACACACCAGCTTCAAGCTTCAGATTCTGCTCTCCAGCTGGAGTGTAAGAGATCTCTGAGTCAAAGAATCCACTCAGGACCAGGGTCCAAGTCTCCTGTCAGTCAAAAGTCCATGCCTTGGGCCACTGGAGACCTCACCTTTTCTGTTGCAATTGATCTGCTCTGTATAAAGAGCTGTTTGCTCATGTATAAATAGATTTATTTCAGTTGAGTGCCCTAACTGCTGCATCACTGATAGTGGGAGCTTCTTTCAGAACAGACATTCAAAGAACAGTTAAACAAAATGGCTTTTCTACTCTCACCATATTCTCATGAATTTTACTTCAATGTATAACATACAGCACAATTTAGGTTAAATTGAATTTAATCTTGGTGTATATATATTCAGACTTCTTGACTTTTACATTAAAAATCTCAGGTTAGATAAAATAACCTTATATGCTGGATGTCACAGTATTGTGTTACTGCTGTCTTCAGTTCCAAAACATACAGTTTAAGTAATTAAATCCTATAAGACAAGACAGATTTTACTCTGTAAGGGCTTGGAAAGTGTAGTGCCCTTGACATGAAATGCTTTAGGTGAAAAAAAAAATCTCTTGGTCTTCTTTAAAAAAAAAAAAGAAACTGACCTTCCAAAATCTGAGTTTCTACATCATCAACAAAAATTCTTAGTTCCACATTATTTCACAGTTTTGATGTTACATTCTTTTAAATTGGGGAAAAGATGCTCAGAAGGCCACAGTCACATAAACACTTGATGGTTAGCTTCAGATTTCTGATTAGTTTGAATTTCATATTTATGCATGGCAAATTGTTCTCCATTTCTTCAGCCACAAGATATCCCTCAAAGATGTTGGTTACAAGTTGCCTAGAAATAGACTGTGGTCGACAGCACATGACCTTACCCTGAAGGAGCTGGGCATCTAGAGACATCAACGGCAATATTGCAGCTTTTGGGTTTGATCAAAGAGACTATCACACTATGATCCTTGGCTTTTTAATGCTCCTCTGAGAACCTGCCATATCAGGTCCTACTCAGTAATTCAATCTTTCAGATTTTCTGTTGGAGTTCAAACAATTAACTGTAATGGGTGACCATTTCAGAGTAGAGCGTTCTTTCAATGAGGCCAGAAAGTTGAGATGAAATTCAGATGAGAGTTTTCCACTTTTTAGTCACTATCTCAAAATGAGACTGAAACTTCCTGAAGAGACGAAACAGATCTTGGAAAATTTTTACCACTTGTTTTCATTGTTTTCTGTCTTGGCACTTGCTGGTCATAAACAGAAGTAGTTGTGGTATGAAATGGGCTGTATATTTTAAGGTTTATGGCACTGCTTCTGAATCTGAAGAAATATTTTCTGAATTCAGGTAACTTTTTCTTCCCTGTGTTATAATCTGATCTGTCTTTAATCATATAATTTAAAGGTTTACTGTGTCCAAAGCCTTTGCTGTTCTTTAACATCTCCCATTTTTTGACTGAAGCTTTGATGATTTTGGTTAAAAAGATCCAAATTATTTCAAATTCCAAGATTATTGAGGTACTATTTTTTTGAAAACTACCAGACTGGCTTGGGTGCTGTGTTATAAAGCCAAAAATTGGTATCTGAGCCACTTTGACGTTTTATTCACTGTCCGTAGTGAAATCCAGATCTCACATTTTCCTACTTTTGATTTTACAAAAAAAAAAAAAAAAAAACCAAAAAAAACCCCAACCAAATGAAACTAAAATCAGATCTCTTCTCCTCATGTAGTGAGTCATACCTAGATTTTTAAAAAATTCTCTTCAATCTTGCTGAATATGATATGCATTCATACTGATATGAAAGAAGGCTATTCAGGACCTCCATTTGAATTTGCAGTCAGAATTTTAGTTAGTCCAAAGTGAATTACTCAGGTTGATAGCACGGTTTTGTCTTGGTCAGTCTCTGCATTTGATAAGTCACTGTGAGACCCGTAATGATCACAAGTTCCTAAACCTCACATTCCGGCTCCAGTAAAAAGTCCATTTCCTTCAAAATATGAAGAACAAAAATGTTTCCTTACAGTTCATGTGGAAAAAATCTAGCACTTTTAATCCATATGTGTGCCTTTTTTGAATCCTACTATGTCCATCACTTTGAAAGACTTTGCTTCTTGGCAAATAGTTTATCCATGTCTGTATATCTGGATAATCCTGTCTTTCCATAGGCCTAGAAGATTACGTACCTCTTCCATCACGCTAAGGTAAGACAATATGTTAAAATGCAGAATGATAAGTAATGGTATGGTTTTGTATGAAATGTGAATTTTAAGTTCCGTATTTTATTTTGTAAAGCAGCCCTGACACCACAACATCACAGCAGGAAAGACAGGAACTACGGTTTCCATTTTCCAGCTTTTCACAGTAGCCATAAATCTCAGTATGATACTGAAGCCACTTTACATTTCAGATGGGAATTTAGTACTTGTTTTTTTTTAATATCCTTTTGTCCCTACTGCATATTCTATGATTGTAGGAACTCTGTTACAGATACACTAAGGTAATTAGACGGTGTTGAAAGACTTTCCTGGAAGTAGTAGTTACACAAAAAGCTCTGTCCTCCTGTAGTGGAAAGCAGGGTGCAGCACAATCTTCACAGAGATTTGGTGCAATAACAAGCTGAGGAGGTTGGATCTCTTGATCCAGAGGCTCAGCTCCTCAGAGGTCTTCCTGTGAAGAGATATGACTAAACCAGACAGATTCAAAGAATTGGAAGTTTCGGAAGGAGAGAGAGAGGGCAGGGGGAGGATTTGTTTAAAATGAGCTTGAAATCTTTACTTGAAATAGAAAGGACTTCCCAGAAAGCTCATTTTTTCAGCAATGCAACTTGTAAAATGAGAATTGACTTTTGTTCAGAGGGAAAAGGAAACCTTTTCTAAGCTGACAGGGAGTCGGTGTAGATACACTATCTATCTTGATTGAGGTAGCTGCGTTACGAACGGGTCAGGCCGCGAAGAAACTCAGACTAGTTTGATGCTTCAGACAGGTTTGTGGACCTACAAAAGTGTTTAAGTTCAGGACCACAGTGAGCAGTTCACACCTGGTACTCTCCAAAACTGCCAGATCCTGACTTCTTGGAAAAGAGAGTCTTTTGAACAGAACAGAGATCCTGTCACTCTCTGAAAAGCAGAGTGGCTGCATTTTGGAAAGTTCATAGTAATTTTCTTTGGGATGTCATAGTATTAATGCGCAAATAATTGTACAGTTCTGTCACGTTCCACTGTGGGGAACTGCGAGGAGTTCTTTTTAAAAATGGATGGTTGGGAACGGAACGAAGCCAAATGAGGCAAACCTCGTATCTGAGAACCATTTATTGGTAACAAAAGGAGAGACAAAAGGAGTTGTCCGAGTGAAAGAGGCCTGGAAGAGGCAGAAAAGAAGGAAGGAAAATGGAAAAGGACAGGGGGAGAGGAGACAGAAGAGGGTGTTCGCACCAGCAGATCGGGGCGGCGCAGTCGGTGTCCGGGCGGCGGAGGCGTGTGCCCGCTGCCTGCCCGGGGCCGGGCCGGGTGTGAGGGAGCCTGCGCGGCGCCCGGAGGGGCGC
>VYXC01006777.1:59787-88579 GCA_013397175.1 Platysteira castanea | reverse complement strand
AAAAAAAAAAGGCAGAAACAGTATCACTGAATCATTTTTTTCAGTGTCTACACTGAAAAAGAGGGATGCCTCTAGCCAGAATATTCTGCCAGAGTTAAGAGCCTGTTACCCATTTAGATACTCAGCTCTTTGCAAAGGCTGTGGCCACAAAATGTGGATGGTGTGCTTGCCTTTCACATACCAAGATGCAATGCTTTATTTTCCTGTACCGTACTTCTTCCCAGCTTCTGTCTTGCATATACTCAGCATCAAAAAGCTCCTAATAGTTTGCAGAAACAAAGTACATGAACTCAATGCAGCGTGGTTCTAGGAGAACACAGGATTATCTCATTCCCAAATCCTTCTGTCTAAGACATAAGGTCTACCAATGGAGCATAAGCTGGCAATCTCAGAGAGCTACTCAGAGAGCTCAGAAAGCTACTGTCGTGCTGTAGCTTGAGAAGGGTGGGTATGCTCAAGGAATCACTCCGGGGTGGATCCTGCCCATGAACACAAGGACCATGTGCTGTGGGAATGTACCAGTGACATTAGGTGGGAATCTCTTGGTCCACTTTGTTTGTACTGATGTCTCCAGGTACAGAGATCTGCACTTGGGACCCATTAGGGGGTCTGACTGAGGGGTGCTTGTCTTTAGAATCAGTGGAAATCTGGAAAGTACAATCAGTGGAGTCACAAGTGTTTGTCATCTTGTCTTGAGCAGTGTCTCTAAGCTGAATCAGGATAATTTTAACTTCTCTAAATTCAGAGATATGACTTGCTAGGAGTATATGGAGTTTTAGTATCAAATGAGCCATGAGGAAGACATTTCTAGCCTTAATAGTGGTGGAGAAGCAATAAGAAAAATCATTTGATAATAGATTCTCTGCATGCTATCACTTTTCTGGACCCAAATAAATTGTGCTGAGGCATAATTATCTTCTCACTTGAAACTTGCCAGGGTTCAGATAAGTGGATTTGAGATAAATACATTTACAAAAGAGCTTTGCTGGTCCACATAAAGGACATCCGCCATAAGGATTATTTGAGAGATATATATTCACCTGCCTGGGGGCAATGCCATTTTGTGCACTTAAAAGCTCACTTTCTAGGCTGGGCTTTTGCAAGGGTCAGCTTGCAAAGCTAGTGCCTTCAGTTTTTCAAATCTTTTGTCGTTATAATGAAATCTGGTTTCAAGAGGAGATTCAAATGGTTAAGGATATTTTTAATGGGTTTATTTGGGAAAAATATGCTTTTCAATTTAATTATGGCAGGAAACACTTCTTTCTGCATGAGCTTCTGGCTCTGTGGGCTACGACTATCTGGGCTAAGCATAAGCAGGGATTTTTTGTTACTTTTAAACTGTCACGAGTTCCTCTCATCTGGCAATCAGGAAAGTGCAAAACAAAAGGCTGTTTCCAACAAACAGCAGCTTCAGCAAAAGCTTTTAAGTTTACAACCAAGTTTGGGTCTGCATAATAAAGCAAAAGGAACAGTACAAGATGTGAAGAGCTGTGCTGTATAAACAGTTTGTTGCTGGTGTGCATTCCACTGCTGGACTTACGGCTACTTTAACTTGTTCTGATGCCACAAAAGTTTCACATCCAGGCTTCATGTGCCAGCTGATAAATGATGGGGACAAATTGAAACCGATTTTGTTTGCTTGAAACAACTCTGTCTCAGGAGTCTGTCAATTAGTTGCCAGCAGAGAACATGGTCATTATATGAGTACCCTCTGGCTATAAAAAACTGTCCAGCTACTCTACTAGAAACCTGGGTCTAGAGAATTGCTGGTAGGAGGCCGATTTCAAAGTTCATTAGGCTGAAACTTGGCAAACCGATTCTTAGGCCAGATGTGCATGTTTTATTAAAAAAAATTGTATCAATCTTTTCAAGCACCTTTGATCTAGAACTTGGCGAACAGCTCACAGTTTTCAAAGTTTCATGTGGATACTTTTATTCCAAACCTTAGGCTGACAATGGTTTCCTTTAAAAAAAAAAAAAAAGTCATAAAAAGGCCTCTATCATAATAGGCAAAACCTTTAGGATAGCTGCATTGGACTCCTACATGTTCCCCCTTCCCCCTCCTCAAATACTGGTTACAAATGGACAGATAACAAAAAATGCATGAACATGCCTAAGTAGACTTGTTGCCATGCTTCAGTGCCAAATTGAAACCATGCCACCCAATAACAAACCTTGACCTGCAGTGTAATTGCTCCATTTTTCATGGTTTCCTTCTCTGTCCTAGCCATTTCAAATTGCACTGACCTGCCACCCACTATTCCAGACAAGTTACCAGCCAGGAGAACAGCTTTTAAATGAAACGAGGTTTTAACTTCAAAATGGCATGAGGAATTTAACTGCTTCAAGATGTACCAGGTACTGCTAACCAAAGCCTGGAGTGCTACCTAATATATGACATCCCCATGGAAATGTCAGCAAATGCTACTGCAGTACAGAAACAGCAGAAGCTGACTACAGGAGGAGGTGGAATGAGAGTGAGGGGGAAGATTATAGATGTACTGGTGAGCCTCAATGCTGAATATTTTCGAGATAGGTCTGCAAATACAGCTAGGTTTTTACTGAGTCATGTCAGATACCCAGAGGATTTTAAAAACTCAACAATATATTGTTAATACAAAGTAATAATGTGCTGGATCATTAAAATCTATTTTTAGTGGGCAACTAGTCTTTTAAAGCAGTAGTGAATAAGCCTCAGTAGGGACAAAATTTCATGCCAGCCTCTGAAACCATAGATTTTTCTACAGTCTTCCTGATAGTTTTGGAGGTTCCTCTTTGTGCTTAGACCTGGCTCAAAGAAAAGGTGCTGCAAACACTCTCCACAGCACCTTAGTGCCTTCAGATACACAAGGGTCTAATTTTTAGTTCTAGTAGTGCTAAGGATATTCTCATCCAAGTCAGCCCACCTTGAAAATATAATTGTCTGCCTTTCCCTGCAGACCCCCTGGGGCAAAGGCTTGTGCCATATAAGCCATCTGGGCATCCTAGGCACTGTAATATTTAACACCATCATGTACCGGAAACAGGGAGAGCCTGCGGCAGAGGAAAATGCTGGCTGGCCCCAAATACTCCCTAATGCAGACACAGCACATGCTTAGACGGGTTTAGTGCAGACCAGACATATGGTCTGGCCTTAACAGAGAAAGCCAGCAGTGCCCCTCTGGCCTGCCCGAGGAAGGCTGCTGCCTTGCCTGAGAAGAGAACTGAGAACTGGGGGATGCTAAGGAGTCTCTTTAATTCAGGCTGCCTGGGCTGGGAGGATGGGCCCATATTCCTCCATCAGAAAGAGCCCTTAGGACCTCTTCAGGGCTGGCAATGGCATCAGAAGGGATGTGGGTTCTCTGAGCGGTGCAGCTCTCTGGATTCTTGCGCTATCCTAAGGCAGAACAGCATCATTTGTGGGCAGAGGCACCTGTTACTCCTAGCTGAAGTCTGTTTGGCCCAGCAGAGACTCTTTTGACTTCAAAGAGGCACCAGGTTTTTGCATGTCAGGTTCCTCATCGTTGTTTCTTGATTAACGGTATTAATATGGCAGGTGTTTTACCCTGCCTGGTTGATGTTTTGTCCCTGGAGAGGTGCAATCCAGTGGAGTGAGAGAAGGATGTTCATGTAGTAAATCTTTCACTATTTAAATAGGAAACATTTTTAATGGGGGATATGAGCAGTGTTTAAAAACTGCAGAGCTAAACACTGAGGGATCAGATGTAAATGCAGGTAAAGCCTTGTGAAGGCTTCTACCTTGGCTTTTTTATTGGGCTTGCTATAGTGACAGAAGCCTTGCTGTTTTATGGCCTTGACCATATGGTTATGCGGTCTGGAAGAGGAGGGTTTGGCGAAGGGCAGGGGAAAGCAGGGAGGGAAGGAAGGTTGCTGTTATTGCTGCAGTGGAACATGTTCAGCTTTCCCGTTCCGGTGTGTCCTAAGCTACAGCACATGGCTACCAATTCCACAGTCTTTATGGGGAAATCACATAGGCATTGTTAAATCATTTAGCCTAAACTTTGAAAGAGAAAAGTAGTAAGGTGGTTAAAGACAAACTGAAGCTACTTGAGGGGATGCTGATGCTACTTGATAATGTATGCTGAGGGGATGGAATTGCCTTTCATTACCAAGTTAGCATGACCACTAGCTCCTGAGTGCAAGGAAAAGGCAAGCAGTGGATTTTTCTGATTTTTTTTTTTCCATTAGGGCAGCTGCTTATGTTCTTTTCATTATACAAGACACAGATGCACAAAGAAAGAGGTTCAATGCCTTCTGCGGGAAGGTCTTTTGGTTCTGAGCTGAGATTGAACCATGCTAATTATAAAGCACTGCAATATAGCCACTTTATTTCCTCCAGCTGTGGGTCTTGACTTTCAGCTGGAAAGAGGGGGCAGAAAGACAGGGTGAAAGTAAAACTGGAAAAAATAAGATACTAGAATTGAAAGAAATTTTTAAAGTGTTGTATTGCCTCCCCATGGAAATGAGTATAATCCTTGATCTCCTCTTAATATTTAGGATTCAGAATTCAATAATTCCTTTTCCACATGAAAAACTTGTTAGGATGTTAAAAAATATGGGGAGGGCTTAGAGTATCCTTACAGACTGCATGCAGTAAGGCCTGCTATTTCAGTTCTTTTCATCATAAGCATCAGTGGGAAACATTTACAAAAACACAAATGGGAATTAGGTACTTACTTCCTACCCAGTGCTTAAATCCCCTCTGTGCCAATGGAGATCCCTCCTTAGACAAATAACCGAAGAACTCTGAAGAATGTGAAGTTGAATTTACGATACTTGAAATTCTCACCAAAGGCAAAATATTGAATTTATAGTTCACATTTGGATTCTTTAAAAAGCCTCACTTGCTAGAACTTGGTTGGAGGTTTCTTTGTCAATCAGCACAAAAGTTAAAGTGGGAAAAAAATGCAGGATTGATTGGTGGGTGCCCATGTGTTTGCTGGTATTTGTTTTGGTGACATATATAAAATGCTAGAGAAACTGAGTATTCCTGAAGTATCTGTTCACACATTGCAGGAAGTCAACATCATTTCATCCTACAGACAAAACAAAAAGTGTCTGTTTCTTTACATCTGTAATGAGATGTGGCATGTGCTGCACCAAGGATTTAAAAGCTCGATGCATTTTGAGAATAGCTTTGTATTTCTGCTTTTTTACCATCTATACCAAATAAATGCAGGTTAATGCATTGTACTTAAACTATACCAATATTCACTCTGTTATTTTTTGAGGCAGTGAGTGTATCTCAGTCACTGCACACTGGCAGTGTGCAGTTTAGATAGTTCTAGGCATGCTGTGCAGTTTGGAAGTGAGACACCATCAGTACTGAAATTGTCAAATTCCTTTGAGAGTGGTAGTGCTCTGGTTTTGCCAGAGCAGATACTTTCTGTCTGTAGGCTGACAGGAAACTAACAATAAATAGCAAGCATGACTGAATAACTCCTGGAAGTCACAGAAGGGTGGGCCTCTCTAAAACGAATGAGGAGAGTTAATTGCCTCACCTTCTAGAGGCCAGAGCTATGGTATTTCTCTCAGACCTGCAAATTTCTTCCAGTCTGTCTATGATACTGCAAGAAAAAATCAACACCAAACCACTAGCAACTCATTACATTCCTACCAGCAAAGCCTGGGTCTGGCAACTCGGTGGTTTCATAGCCAATATTAACTTCTTATCCTAAGTAAAATCATTTGTAACAGGTGTGTGCCTCAAATATTTGGAATTTCATTAAGAAGTTAAAAAGCAAAATAAGGCAGAAAGTGGATTTTGTCTGTCTTCTGACAAAGCATATACATGCATACTTCCTTCCAAATAAGAAAATCTCATCGCTTTCAAAGGACAAACATATGTTCTTTGTATTAGCATTTAGAGTACCACCTGACTTACAGTTGTTGGATTTTGTCTCAAGTGTTCTAAAAATGCTTGAGAATCTGCCCTAAATTCTTCTGCCTTGGAGAGATCCTGGACAGTAAACTCCATAACTTTTGCTGTGTGAAGACTGACTGCATGAATGCCTGGATCCCCTGCCTCTGGGAGCAAGGCTGCAAAGGGACACAGGCAGAGCCTAGCCTTGCTGGGAAATAGGCAGTGTGGAGTCTATCTGGTCAGTGTACCTGGGCAGAGAAGGAAATAGAGAACTTGATCAGTTCAGTTCATTCCTTGCCTTGGAGCTGCTTCATGGTTCCTCCCGAGTGTGGTGATTCTGGGCCAGGCTTACAAAACTTAAAATCCCAAGCTAAGCCTCATATGGATAGGCATCAAAACAAATATCCAAAGGACTGTGCAGAACTAGGTGTCACTGCTTCCTCCGGAGACTGACTTATGTCAGTCTTATGGAAAGCAAGCCTCCAACATGGAAGTGGATAACTTTAGGATCTGGTGCCAGCAACTGGATTACTCTTGGAAGCAACACACTTCTAACAAAAGAAATAACATATAGAGATATTGCTATGTCTGTAGTACTTTGTATTGAAAATTATTTAAAAAGAAATTTTAATTTGTGTCTCCAATGCCTTCTCAAAGAGAAGGCATTAGTGATGAGCAGACCCCTGTATTGTCCAGTTCCTGGGCTAGGGATATACCCCTTACTTAGTAAACTTTACCTATAGTGGAACACTGACAACTCCAACAGTACTGTGGGCAGAAAAGGCTAAAAAATGCATGGGAAGTAATTAGACAATTCTATCTGAATTCAAAGAAAAGAAGAATCCTTTTGGCTACTAGTAGAGAAACACTGGGTCCTAGAATTCAGTGACCTGTGCCCTTTAGCTAGCCAAATTCCAACTTGCTGCCTTATCAGGTCTTCTGATCCTGCTCCATATGCGTGTTTGAACCTGGTATAAATAATTTTCAAATAATGTTGTTTCATATTATGCCAAAATGTCCATTAACAAAGGCCTCTGCAACGCACTTGCAGGCTGACAGCTGTCATTCCGCTCACTAAGCGATAGTTGTTTGAACTGTTTTTAATCTGAACTGTGAAAGTCCTGGAGTTCTTGGTCTAGCGAAACTCTGTTGTCCCAGCAGAAAAAACAGTAAGCCTTTCTTCACCTAAATAATAGTTAAGAATTCCTTCTATTCCTCACAGATATGTTCTTTCGAATACTTGTTCTTCAGAAAGCTGAAGCAGTCCTCTGACCCCGAGTAAACACATAAGTAAAAAGATAAACCGTGTTCTTCAAGACACATAAGAAGGATCAGATTCATAAAATTGTAGAATGGTTTGTGTTGGAAGGGACCATAAAGATCACCTCGTTTCCAACCTTCTGCCATGGGCGGGGACACCTTCTACTAGACCAGGTTGCCCAGGGCCCCATTCAACCTGTCACTTCCTATACTACATAAGAAATTTTAAAGCGGAAATCTCCCTTCATTTTGGTTACTAGTTTCGCCTCAAAGTAAATTATATCATATGTCCTTTGGGAAGGAAACCATTTCTGAGAAAAAACAAAGACCCAGCTTTCTGGATCATAAAAGTAGCTCTGAGATCTGTTAAAATGCAAACTAGGCATTTAAGAAGCTCCTCAGAAGCTTCTAAAAGACAGAAAAGATTTGACAATTGATTTCCAAGCAAAAGTTTTCAGGTTAAAAAATAAGTAATATTAACAAGACGGTAAGTAATGTTAACAATATCTTATTATCTAAAATGAGGCACTTCTTAGCTCACTAATTTCCTCTGGTTTCCATAAGTGCATCTACTAAATATCAACTGGACAAGGAACAGATTGACATGACACAAATCACAAACACTACAATTTCTTCAGAGGCCTTGTAAAGGGCAAGAAGTAGCTTTTGTTCTATTCATCTGAGTGCATTTGTGCCAGAGCTCTCTGGGTTATGCTAGCAACCCAAAGCTGCCCTTCCAAATCAGTTAGCTTCTGGATTTTAATCACTTGAAGTAAATGAGCTATTCTAGTTACCAGCAGGGAAACAGTTGCCAATCATAGTAGAGAAGAAAGCAGACCAACTGCAGGGCATGAAATTAAATTTTCCAGGTAGTAGCCAGTAATTGATACCACAATGTGACCTTTGCCTAAAAAAGCCAATTTAGAGTTCTATGGAACCACAGCTAGGGCAGGACAGAGTCTGTGACCACCAGCACACTTGCTTGGCAAAGAAATCACTCTGACAGTACTTTCCACCTCCATTGTCATGTAGTTCTGTGTCTTTGTAATCTACATGAAATGAGACTCTAATCTGATGCAGAGAGCATCCCAAGATTATGTATTAAGATCTAATTTAATAATTGGTTTATAATGTTGCAAAGTAAGAGTGCAGCAATTCTGCATACAGATGACAAGAAACTGAAAATTTTCTTTGATACTAGGATTGTGTGTGCCACTAAGCAATGATATTTTTTTTCCCAACCTTAGAGCTGAAATATTAATGAAGAGCCTGTTTTAGTGATCCTTATTATACCCCCTTCAGAAATCAAGCATAGCTTCCTCAAGGAGGACTCTGTACATCCCTTAGGAAGTGCCAGAGTCTCTGGGTTCTCACTGACCCCATACCAACTGAAGGAAGTGATTCTCATGAGATCCACAGCCTCAAGCCCTACCCATAAACCATGTGAATGAGGCACACATCTGGCACAGCCATCACAAACAAAAGACGCAGGTATTGCTGGAAGATGATTTATCTCAGATGCACGTGCAGGCAGCCTCCAGAGGTGCCCATATCACAACTGATGTTGCTCAAAGACAGAATTAAGTCACCGGCCTCCCAAAATAGGACCCTCAGGTAAGTGGCTGAAGCAAAGAGGGATCAGTCTTACTCTACCCACTGACGCCAACAAATGCTGCTTCTGAGAACTTCAGATGAGGACCTATGGTCATCTACTACCAATGAAATCAAGAGGAGCTTTGTCACCAATACCATGCTGTCCAGTTCAGGCTACAAAACTGAGAACACACGTAAGGTAGGCATTGTAAAATTACTTTCCTTCATACCTTACAAAATGCAGCAGCTGCTTAAAAAGGAGTCCTCATGCCCATACTACTGAGGGCCTTCCTATGGATTTTCTCCAGCACACTTTTTCCATAAAACTAATAGGAATACATGTGTGTTTAAAAACAGGCAGGATTTACCAAACTGCTGTCTGAAACAGACCCAGTCCCAGTTCACTACAGCTTCTACATGGAGCACTGTTTGTAGTACTGAATATCAAACCTGCTGCTGACATTTTTACTGCTCTGCTGCAAGTTTAGTAATGCATTCTCTTCTGCCACTAGAGTTTGAAGCTTTGCACTGAATTAAAAACTAACAGGCCCAAGAAATGCTGAAAATGTTATCAGCTGGAAGAAACCGGATACATATCATTTAGAAATGCTTCTCCAATCCCACTTGTTTCCCAGGTTATTTCTTCTTACAAATATGCATCCATAATCAGACATTAAATTCTAGCTATTTGATTAGAAATGCCTTCTATGTTTGGGCTTATTAAAATACAAAAGCAAGAGCAGAAGCAGGAAGAGATTTTTTTAAAAAATCCCCACACAATTAGATTTCGCTCTCTCAGCCATGTCATTTTATGATTGCAGAAAACTGGAAAATTGTGGCTCTCTATTCAATTTAGATTGCAATCAGATATTAATTTCAGATTTCAATTAATATTATAATTTTGGTGGGAGAAAAAAGGGCACAATAGCAAAGAGAGAAATGAGCTACAAATCTCTCCATACAGAATGAAAAGAAGGTTAAAGTTCAGAAACGCAGGGATTAATAAAAACTCCATGCTGCTCATTACAACCACTGCATACAAGGGAAGAGCAACCAAGCAGGAGATGTCCTTTTCCCTTTTGCTTCGATTGCTACAAAAATAGCTTTCTAGCTGTTTCTCATCTCACCTTCCTACAAATGAGACCAATGGCTATCACGGATTTCTTCAATATGCTGGTAGCACCAACAAAGTAAAGCTGACACTTGGCTGGCTGTCCTACTCTCATGGCTAGACCTCACTCTCAACCTGCTGTCACTCAATTATATTACTCTAGCAGAGAGGGCTCAAGTGTCTCTGTACCACGCACAAAAATTAAATTTTGCTGCTCCAGGAAAAAGATGAAATTACTTCCTGGCACAGGATATGTGTGACATGTTGCCTTCCACCCCTGCACCCACCCACCCACACAACAGTCCTTGTTTCCTTCCTGCCATATCCCCTCTGCCGGGAGTGACCCACTCTCCCCTGCTAGGGCAGGCCCCAGCAGCTCTCCTGCAGCCTCTACTCAGGTGCCTTCTGCACCTACTCTTCTGGCCCAAACAGACATGCAATACACCTCAGCTAAATAGCTAAATCCATGGAAAAGTGGCTACTGACAGTCATCAGCATGGATAATCAAGTACGGTTCTGCTTCTGCTTGGCTTTCAGGTTGATTGTGGTCTTCTGCGTGTTCAAGAACTTCCAGCAGGCAGTGAAAGCCAACCCATATGGCTAGTGGAAAATAGTAGTGTTGAGGACCTAGGTACAAAGTAATAAACATTTTCCCTACTTTTAACAGTCAAAGGGTCATAAAGAGTTTTCTGTGAAACAAACTCATGATAGGATATGTCTAGAATGAGAATTTTGTGCCAATAGTTGAAATTTTAATGCGGAAAACATCCCAGGTACCATACAAAGCTGAGATATAAAGCATAGAATAGCTTTCAACTGACAACTTAGTCTTGTTAATGTGGTGTCCTGAAGCCAAAAACATTTGGGCATTATGCTCTGTTCTTTGTCCTCGACTATCAATATTCAATGTAGGTGAGGTAAAAGTACCCCCATGCAGAGGTGACACCAGGGCACTGCCTCCTGAGGCACTGAAAGTCGGTGCTCTCCAGCATGGAGGCAGAGGCCAGGCACTGGGAGACTGAGTCCAGGCTGTGCCTGGGAGCATGGGTGGATGCCTGCATCAGAAAAAATTGAGCTCTTGCTTCAACACCAGCTCAGCTGAGGAGGCTGTTAGGCCAGCAGTGTCCTAAACTGATAAAGCCTTCTAAAAATTAGGGCTTATCTTCTGAACTCTGGATTGATAGAGCAAGCGAGCACCAGCTCGGCACAGCTGAGTCTGCAACATGCCGTGCTGCCCTGTGCCCACTCCGTGCTTTCCCTGATGCCTCTGTCTTCCCAGCACTGGTCCTAACATTCTCTGTTTCGCAATGTAGTTGTCCTCTGTGCCTGACACTGAAAATTACATTCTCGTGCTTTCCTTTCTATTTCAGAGCCACTTGCTATTGAGGAAAAACGGAGTTACTCCTTGGAGAAGTCTTGTTATAGGGCCCAGTGACTGGACACATGCTTTCCTCATTCACTTCCTCCCCTTCCCTTGCTTGCTGGTGTGGGTTGTGGGAGTTTTTCTGTCAAGCCATGACATTTCAGTGTTAATCCCTATGAGGGATAAGAATAGACAGCCTATCTCCTGAATTTACTTATCATCAGCTAGATAGCTGCCTCATGAAAAGAAATCCAACAAATGTATTATTTCTGTCCTAATTAAGTCCTCTTTCAGTTGAGTTACAGGCAGTACACCCTCAGCCAGCCCTTGGTAGCCCTGACCTTTTCTAGGTGCCTTGTTGTGGAGATTGACAGCTAGCCCAGGGCAAAAGCTCTCTGCATAGTCAGGCCAGGACCTTGTCGAAACAGCACAATGAGGAGTTCAATAGCCAATCAATAAGACAGACATCAAAATCAACATTAAGGGCTCTCATAGGAAACATAATTAATTTTATGATAACATCTATGAACCTGTAGTGGAGAGTCATTAAGGGATGACATTTTGCTCAGAGATTTTGGTGAAAGCAATTATCTAGCTGTGTGGAGGTTATTGTTCTGCCTACATCAAAAGTTGAGGGAAGTAAAATGTAAAAACAACAGAGTTTCTTTATAAGCTGCAGTATAGGCTGTATTTATCACAGCTCAATGCTTTTACTTGTGTAGCCATGTGAAGCTTGGTTTCAATTTTTTGAGACCTTCTTCCCTAGTGACTTGTGTTTGGTTCACTGTAACAAGTCTATCCTGAGCTAGGAGTTAACATTTTTTTAAACTGCTCCATAAGGAAGAGTGATATTTTATAAGTGTGAAAAATAGACTTGGTTTTTCTAATAATTATGCCATTAAATATTAAATTAATATTCTGCCATTGATGTCTGCATGTCTGTTATTATTTCTTTATATGCCTAATTAGGAATAAACATACACATTTTTGTACCCATATGGTATTTTAGGAAATAAACAACTCTTTTAACCTCAAAGAATGTTTTGATCTACACTAGCCAGGAAAAGTTTTATTTGGATAAAATCCAGATGTGGCTCTGGACTTCACAGCTGTCACTGTTTCCTTCAGCAAGCAAACCCAAAATACCAGGTTTTAAATGCTCTTTACATACACAACAATATGCCTGGGTCAGGGTCAGAGATTCCTGAACTTGTGGCTTCAGTTTAATCTTTTTGTGTGTCTCTCTTTCAGATATGGACCAAAACAGAAAGAGATGCAAGGGATTTTCTGCTTCTCAAGATGGCAGGAGTCTCACAAACTTGACAGTTTCCATGGTATTTTTATTTTGAGGTGAAATACAGATTTTGAAATTTTGACAGGATTAGGCCCTAGTCTCTGTTCAGATGTGAACTGTAAACTACACCAGCTGTACACAGTCTAATCTTTCCCAGTCCTATTTTAGCACATTACTCCATCCAGTCTCATAGACTGGATACTACTGTAATATTCGTCAGTGCTCTCATTTTTCTCTTTAACTATCTATTTCAGCCATTTCAGAATACTGTGTGAACCTGCTTTGCTGTGAAACCTCCGGCAGGTTTCCTTTTCTCATTGTAATAATAGTACAATGGAATTTTTTTTCTTTTATCTTACTGATGATGGAAAGTCACTGATTTTTTAATGACATTTTTGTGTCATGCCAGCCTTCTTAATAATCTCCTTACCTGATGGTAGAAAAAGAAGTAGTACAAGGTATGATATCTCAGTTGAGGTTTTCTTATAAGAAAGGACTCCATTCTGACCTGCAACATACATGAGGGGGAAAAAAAAGGAAACAACAGAATTGAAAAAGCATTTTACATTGTTAGAATTTTTTTAAAAAAACAAACAAAAAGAAAAGGCTATATCTATATTTTTAAGTGTTGTAACTTGTTGCTTGTGGGTAACTTTTAAGAAGAAATAGAAATTATCCAAATATAGACAGCTTATAGTCTTGAATTCCTAGAGTACCGCAAGAAACGAAATCTGCAGGGCACCATCTGTACCATTTCTATTGTTTGCCTGATGAGAACCTTGAAAGAAGCCTTTTTACAAAGAACCACTGTGCTGTCTTAATTACAAGTCTAGAAAAAAGCCTAACAAAATTTCTGGCAGCACCCACACTAACAGGAAATTCAAACATCTTTAAGCACATAAGCCAACAAGCTGCTGAAACTGAGCTCAGTCGGAGCAGGACTTTGTTTTGATGTGTGTGAGATGAGCCTGAGGCTGGAGGTGACTGTGTCGAATGAGTGAAAGAGAGGGAGCAGGAGGAGGAGAGTGAGGATGAATAGAGCACCAAAACACGTGTATTTCTGTGAGTGTATGGTGGGTATTTCCATGCCCAGCCTGAAGACTCACTACTCCGCTGCAACCATTTGCCCTTGGGCATGATGCCAATCCTAAGCAGAGTAGCTGGGACTTGCCCAGCAGGAACTCAGCATTTCCTGATGCCCTTTGGGGCAGACCATGCTCACAAGGCTGGCTTGAATTCTTCTTTCCAGTATGTGCCAGCTTTTTACAGAGACTGAGACTGTCGTTTTATTCCCTTCCCATGTTTCCTCAGCTTGACACATGGTGCACTATCTCCTCAAATTGTAAGTCAACTGTACAAATTCTCTGAGACATTTTTTTTAAAGCCTGCATTTTTTTACCTAGTTGTATATTTACTGTTCCTGATCTCATTTGCATTCATGCACATACACACAGACTCATCAGTTTTACAACCACTATTAACATCAGCTTAAAATGAACTCTGTCAGACAGACAAAATATAGCCCATTTTGATCTGTCAGGTTTGAATGAGTAAGATCTATTCAACTGAAAGCAGTAATTGAAGGGTAACACAAAAACACGCCTGTGGAAACAAAACCTTTTACACTTTGGATAAGCTAAGAGTACTTGGGATCGACACACTTGGAAAATGAAAAGGTGCAGAAATCCAATTTGCCTTCCTGAGCAGAAGGGGAGAAAAAAAACTAACCTGAAAACCAACCACCAACACACCACACAAACAGCTGACTTCCCCATCAGTATGATCTTCAGTCCTTTGCTCACACTGAAGAATTTGACTCAGACATTTTCTGAGTCTATTTGATTTTCTATAGCCATTGTTTTCTTGATACTGCATTTACATGCTCTGCTTTCTGTTCTGGTTGCATTGTTCTTCACAGCTCAAACAAATAGCTGTAAGATTTTGTTTTTAAAATGACAAATCTCTTTTCACTCCATGAAGATTTATTGGCAAACACCAAGGTTTTCCTTCTTCGCTAACAGAGAAACTACATAGTTCTCTTCCTGACAGACAATGACATCAGTTGGACTATTTGAGCTGAATTAGTAGTCTTAGCTAGTGACACGCTGCGAAGTGAGGAAAACTTTGCACAAGCGAGCTCTCCACATGCTCATCCTCATGCCGCTTATTGTGCAATAACTGAAAGCAGTGTTCTTCACCAGGGTCCCATCAGCTCTCTGGAAGGGGCACAATTGTGATGGCCTGTGGGCCACTCCTTCTCCTAAACAGCCAGTGAAGCTGTCAGGGGCAAGAAGGGCTGCACACAGAAATGCTGCTCAGCTGGCACATGCTTGCACCTTTAGCCATGGGAAATTTGAAGGAACATTCAGTGGCAGGATCTTAGAGCTGGAATGGTTGTTTCCTTTTAGGAAACAGCTGAGCTTGTAATACTGAAGGAGATCTGCTGAATTTAGCATTTAAATTACTATTAGTAAAACTACGCAAAATGAAGCACTGATCCTTCTGCATATTCCATCTATGGGTGACATTGAAATGCTATCACAGCAGTCATAATATTAGTGTCCAGAAAAATCATGATTGCAAATCACTGTACAATCAGATCCTATAGACCAGGATAAATTAACAGCTAATTTTCGTGTTATCAGAATGCACAAATCAGTTCCTTTGATTGTAGAGTAAAAGTACTGCTCTTGACTCGATTGAAACCAGTGAGCTTGCATTTCTGTAACTCAGAAATACAACCCTTGACCTTTTTTCTGCTTGGAGCCAAGTGCTGTTCTGCTTCCTTCTGCTACTTGCCCCTGTGCGTTCTTTTCTCCAGCCTTGAGGGCGCTGGGTTGTCCCTATAGGGACAGTGAAAAGCGTCAAATTCAGATCAGAATTTGACAAGCTTCTTTCAGGCTCCTTTACCTCAGTTGCCCTTTTCTACCCTAAACTGAGTCTACCCTGTCTCAGTGTTCCCTGAAGGAGCAATCAGCCCTCAGCATTGCCAGTAACTGACAATCGTTGCTATTCTGCAGCTCTCACGCCTTCTTTCCCACCGTTTGCTAATCGCTGTCTTTCCCAAGTGCTTCAGAAGCAGAATAATACATGCTTGACAATTTGGTTTGTATATGTCTTTAATTAAATCTTCCTGTTCTGCCAAACTAATCTCACACTTTCTGCACCCTGCAGATTAGTTTGCTCTTCATTTCTCCAGCTCTCTGATGAGAAAGGCTTTTTTAGTTCTGTGATACTGCTTTCATGGCTAATTTACTCCGTTAGAATAGGAATTTTATGAATCTACTCATATTGCAAATCCTCTCCATCATGTTCTTAAGGATTTCCGAACTTGTAAGAAATGAAACTCTTAGAAAAGAATGAAGTTCCTTTCTCTCACTCAATTTCATGAATGTTACTATTTGCTATAACATAGTTTATGGTGTGTTTATGCAGGAGTAATAAGTATTTATAGGACACCCGTAATTCTACAAGCATAAGCCGAAGAATCAGTGGGGGGAAAATGAGGATGGGAGTACATTCATCTACTTCTTGGATTACTCCTCACAGTTCATAAAACACTTGGTGTCCAGACCATAACTTCAGTGGGAGCAGAGGGTCAGTTCTGTAGCCAATAAAAGCAGATGGAGCTCCAGCCAATTCCAGTTCTTTTATCTGTGTGCGGTAGCTGGGACTAGCTTATGAGTCAGAAAGAGGAAAAGTGTTGCTCTATATTGTGTTTTCCAAAACAAACAAACAAAAGGAAGGCTGTGGAGTTCAGCCAGAATCCCTGAGCTGGCATTGATTGTAGTCCCACGTATCACTGTATAATTGGCCCAACAGGGCATGGATTAGATGTTGTTTGGGATCAGAATGAGTTGCCAGAGGCAAGAAAAGGTGGGAATCTCTTGAAACATTTATAGAGAGCTATTTCTCTTTACAGTAAGTGCTGATGATTAGCTCAACCACACCCATGGTCCAGCAGCTATGACTGGTCCACAACATGAGGCACACATATAGCTCAGATTTTGCCATCCCTTCCAAAATTGTGAGAGAAATCCCCTCACATTTTACCCCTGTGTTTGGGAATCAATGGGCAACCTCTCTGTGAAAGCTGAGGCATTTAGGAAAATTGGTATTTGGGTATGTGACTGAGAAACTAGTGATTCATCACAATATAGAAATTCTTTTAGTATGCTTATTGTCTGTTAAGAACACTTTATTCAAGCAAATCAGAAAGTTTGTTCAAAACAGTGGCAAGGAATATGTGTCTTTGGGCAGAACTGAGGTGAGGCCAACAAGGCAAGGAACTCACTGGCAGACCAGAGACATGGGAAGGACATACTGTGTTTGTATGGGATCCTCAGCTACTCTCTGATATCTGCACTGCGACGCTTCTAAACAACCTTTTCAATGAGTTATGCTGGAGCATGATATCTCACTTTATTTTGGTAAGGGTTTGGCACCAGTACCTGAGCTGTTCACCATTTGATTACTGCCACTTGTCCCAGCTGGGCTTCCATGAAGAATGTAGACTTCCAGTGGTTCAACTGGTACAAACTGAAGAGGTAAACTGGGTGCTAGTGGGAAACTGAGGGTGGAAGGTCCTTCTGGCCCTTGAGAGTGCAGTGCTGTAGAAGAATAAGACCAGCTTATTCATTGTCCTAAAAGTTGCCTCGGATGTCAGTGATGCAGGTCAAGACCTGCTGTCAACAGCTGTCTATCTGCTCTGCATCCAGGCAAATCAGCAGAAGTGAAGAATGTCTGGGCAGCTGAAACTAGCCAAGTGCTTATGGCTATACAAACACTGTGCTTTCTGCTGGCATCTCCTGCCCTACAGCCACTTGTTGTTATATCCAGTGTAGGAACTGGCTTTACACTGCAGAGGTTGACATTGGGTTTGTGGGATTAAATGGTAGTTGTGTATTATAAGATAGTGCAAGTTTTCCTCCTTGTCTACTGCCCTAAAACATCAAGCTGTGAAAGCAGAAGTACTTGATACATCATTCTATGTCATAGAAAAGCTAGGAGAGGTGTCAGAAGGCAGCAGGGCCTTGATAAAACCCAACACTTTCAGCAGATGAGGGAATTGTGGTACCCTAGAGAATGGCTCCAGAGGTCCCTCCTGCCTGTGGCAGAGCTGGCATTAGTCTGGTGGGCACCTATGCAGAGCATTGCATTTACTCCTCAATTCTGTGAGCTCTTACTGCTGAGGAAACAGCCTTTATGAAGCTACAGGCTTCATTTCTATTCCTAGACATGTGTGCTCCCTCTCAGCAGTTCTTATTTATGGGCTGAAGTGCTGCTGAAACTATAAATGTTCAAGGGTTCGGTTGCTTTGTGTGCCTCGGGTGAGAATGAGGTGGCAGCTTTTGCAGCCCCACTATGGCCATTTTCTTCCTGTCGGGGTGGAAACGCCAGCTGAGGTCTGGCACCTTGTTTTATTGTGTGAAGACTGGGTAGAGATTTCTCAATTAGCTTTAAATTAACTGCCTCTTGTCATTATGAGTTCCCTGAGGATGGGTGTGAGGGTGTTCTCAACGAGGTCGTTAGGCAGCTCGCGTGTGTGTCCGCTATCTGAGCACCCACCAGACTGCACCTGCCACTTCTCATCCCGAGGTTTAAAGTTTTAATTAGGAACCTCCTGTGTGTCTGGTCTTCACCAGCACCATCTGGCACGCTCCAGACAATATGCTCCGTTTTAGTTATTGGCAAATCCTAGGCAAGTTGTTTGTGTGTGTTAGAGGCAGGGGCTGGAGGGGGTTAAGATGGGGTTAAAAATTTCCAAAGCATTTCAGATTGGAAAGAATCTAAAGGGAAAATGAAACCTGCATCCAAGTTTGGGTTAGCTCTGAGAATATTTATGATTATGAAGCTTTATGCAAACATTTTCATTGTTGGGACTTCTGCATACGGACTGTGCTGAAGCATGCTGGAGCATGAAAAGGTTTATCACTTCCCAAGCCAGAAGTGGAAAATACAAGACTATTTCTTATTTATGGCTTTGCTTTTCAGTGCGTATCATCACCAAGATTCAACATTTTATTTCCTCAGAATTCACAGCCACATAATGAATTTTGTCACAAACTAGGGTGTGTTTGGTTAAATGCAAATCCTTGAACAGTCTCTGATGCAATTTTGTAATACCCTGGACTCAGGAATGTCTGTAACTTTTTCATATTTATACGTACATTGTTCATTTCCATCACTCTTTCTAGCAGACTGTGAAGATGTAGACTGTAGTTCTAAATACCCAGCTGTAGCTACTGAGACACAATGAACGCTCATCAACAAATCTGTGAATGAAGAATAGGCACCACACTGTCTAAAGTCTTGAAAGCCAATGAGAAAGTGGTTGCCTGTGCTTGTATGCCATACCTGTCAGTCCAAGAGACGACGACATTCTCCAGGGCACGTCTTGGAATTATTACATGAGATGTGGAATCCCACAAATGATGATTTGTATTTGCAATGTCTCTTCCTCTACTAATCTGCTGTTGGGGTGAACTGCAATTCCTCCAGCCTTGCATACCATAAAAAAACCACAAAAATGGGATAGAAATGTATCCCAGACAGGTCTGGCTGCTGGGAGGCTAGATTAAACCCTGAGAGGCTCGATGACAGCAACCAGCACAATCAAAGACACCATCCACAACGTATTTTCTCAGTGCTGCAAAATATACAAGAAGAATATCTGGAGTTTTAACAACTCAATTCTCCTTCAACAAAAGTAGCACGAGTCCAGGTAGGAAGGTAAAGAAAATACAATTAGGAGAAATGAAGTTTAACGTGACTGTACCAATTGTAATTTTAAAGAGGGATAAAGAACACAGAGCCTTAGAAAATTAAGTAGCACTTGAAAGGAGCAGTGGAAAATACAGACCTGGTTGGATTAAGTGTCCTATTGCAGGAAGTACTTTAATAGGTGTCTCTTCCTGAGGTTTATATTGGACCATTATCTCTGCATGGGGCTGGTGAAGACTTCTGGATATGTCAGCTTTCACAAAAAGTAGCAAAAAGGATCCATTTACCTGTAGTCATTTTGAGGGGTACCTGCAGTGCAAGTAGAAGTGTTAAGGCTAAACTGTAACTGAACACCAGTTTCTCTCTCAACCTTCCTTCTGTTTTTTCTAATATCACCTGTGATATTGCTGTATTGCCGTATTTTATGCTGGAATTGGATGTACTTTCATTATTGAAGTATTTTGTATAGAAAAGAACTGCAGGACCAATAGCCTAATGTGTGCTAAAATGTTACTAATGTTCAATTTGGTTTGAATTCTGGATGCAAATCCCAGTCAGAGTTTATTCCGTGGGAACCGTTGCTCTTAACCCTCAGGGTTTAAATCCCCACGGTGATAAGAAATGCCATACAACCTTTAGCACTGAGGAAACCAAAACACATTGGGCCATTATTCTTTGCCGTTGCACACAGAGGGGAAAGAGCTACTCTATTCTCATCCTTAATTTGGTTTGCCTGTATCCCCCGAGGAGCTGGGAGGGAGTACTGCAGACACACGTGAGAATTGCACTCTCGCCTCAGGTCTCCAAAATTTGCCTTCAGTCTCTCCTCACCAAAGCGTTTGGAGGGAGGCTTTTCAGAAGCTCCCACGGAGAGCAGTCAGGATCAGGTGGGGGCCTGCTCGCTCTGTTAAAAGTCCATCCCTAACTGCAGTCAGTGAATGGTCTAGCAAAACTGCGCCCTTTTTCTCCCCTGGAAACTCTCACGCCTTCGAATTCTCTGGGCGCAATTACAGGTCAAAGTCTTTGTGACCAGTCCTGACATTACGGTTTCAATGGCATTTTGCCTGGGGGCATTAACACGTCCTCCTCTCAAGTCGAGCTTAGAGGACCTTTATTAGCTCCTAACTGTTGTTTTGTTACTCTGGTGAATGGTTCTTTAGGAAACAACAGAGAAAATGCTTATTAATGGTGAACGCTTCATCCATTTGAAAACACCATGCCTCCAAAGAGATCAGAAAATGACAAAATGTTTGAGGAAATGTTACTTCGACCATAACCATCAATCCTAGTTATTTACCATAGCACAAACTTTGTCGAATCTTTAAGAGAAGACTTGCAGCTCACAGACCCATGGTAAAAAGCAGTGACAGCAAAATAATTACTTACGTGATGATTTTTGTCAAAAAAGAACATTTACTGCTGTGTTTGGCTAGAATACTGCACAGATAAATTGCTCCAAGTGATAAGAGAGCAGAGAACTGGATTTTATGTCACTGATACTATGAGATGGTGTCTTAAATATTTTTAAAATACCTAAAATGTATTCATGTGATCTAAACACTCCTTTTTTTCTTGGAATTAGAGCCATTTTTTGGAACTCCAGAAACATTTACGATGCTACTCCTATTCCAATAGGAACAAATAAAAGTAAAATTTCTCCTTACCTCCTACCCGACTATGTAATTTTTCACATCTGATTTACCACATCCTAACATAATGACTCGGCTACATTTCTTTCATGAACTGTTCTATTCACTCACAAGAGAAAGAGGAAGCAATGTACGTGCTGTGCAGAGACCTCCTTCAGTTACAGCCGCAAAACAATTAACATTACCTCATTAACTTTTGTGGTTCCTTGAAAGCAAAAAAAAATCCAGATTTTCCTCTCTCCATCTGCCACTATTATTTAGCACAGACGGTTGGGTGAGAAGTGAGTCGCTTTAATTTGAACAAAATCTTCAGGGCAGAAATCCATGACTGCTAAAATTACTGTTCAGGCTATCCTACTGCTCCCAAACTGGCAGACTTGAAAGCCAAAAATTCATTTATACACTGGTAATAAGACAGGGGACTATTTAATTCTCCCTGATTTTTTTTCTTTTTCTTTTTCTTTTTCTTTTTCTTTTTCTTTTTCTTTTTCTTTTTCTTTTTCTTTTTCTTTTTCTTTTTCTTTTTCTTTTTCTTTTTCTTTTTCTTTTTCTTTTTCTTTTTTTTTCTTTTTCTTTTTTCTTTCCTTCTTTCTCTTTCTCTTTCTCTTTCTCTTTCTCTTTCTCTTTCTCTTTCTCTCTTCCTTCCTCTTTTTCTTTTTCACGGTAGCACAAGTACAATACTTGTGTAAAACCCTAGAAGAGACAAAGCACAGATTGTGTCACAGATGGCTGGCAGGATGCATCACACTCCTCCTTCCCCTGAATCCTGAGCTATAGGCCTTTGGTGGGTGGAAACGGGGGTGTGCAGAGTATGCAGTGGACACAGCCAAAAGGCTGCGATTATGAACCTCTCTATATTTAGGTCACTTATTACAGGGAATCGCGGACCTCTGAGTTTTTTGAAGACAGTGGTCTGCCAGTACCAGGGCCGAAAGGGGAGGTGTATATGTGCCAGCTGAAGGAATGGTCAGGCATCAACCAGTGCCTGCTGACCACCACAGGAAATGCAAGGTGTGACTGCACTGCCCCGGGATGGGGGGACTCTAGCACTTGAGCAATTCCAGTGCCAGTGTTGATGTAATCTGAGGGCAGAAATAACATTTAACAGACACTGGCTCAGGCTTAGAAAGCCCTTCAAGATACGCTTCTGTATGGGACTTTTGTTTTTACGGCCTTTCAGCAGATTAAACATGTATGAGATCACTGTAAATGAAACAACAGAGCATTACAATACATTTTGCCCTCTGTCTCCATATTTCTTGATTTACACTGAATTCACTCCAAGTAAGGTATAGCAGCACAGTGAGTTAGGAAAACACTCTGCATATGCATTCCTAGATAAATTTATTATCAACATTCTCAGTGGTCTCAGTGTAAGTCTCTATGTCACTGTCTAGAGGTTTTTCCCTGGAACATCAAGGAGAATGGTAACACTGTTCCTCAAATGAGGCATTTCCTAATGAGTAAAGTTAGTGCTTTTCTAAGCTTGGTATGCAACTGGACACAGGTGTGTTAGGTAACCACTGAATGCTCTGGATCCTTCCTAACAAGCAGGAAAATGCAGCAGAAACCCCGTTTGCATAAATGTCTCCTGCGCAGTAAGGACCAATACCTAAATCTTTAGGTGCCAGTTTCTGATGAGGAGCGGTCCCTTTGGGATATATGGCTGTCTTACTGTGCTGTACTGCTACAAAATCTACCTGAGGGAAAGGTCAGACCCAGTGTTTTCCTTCAGCAGGACTTTAACCATGATCAATCTCATCTAGAATCCGGTTCAATAAAGCATATAAGCAACCACTTAGTTAAAAAAAATATGTACTGCCATTGTTTTTAAAGATTTGGGGTAAAACTCAGGCAAAATAGACCTAGTGAAAGTACTCCTTTGAAAAAGTATCAGAATAATTATTCCAGAAAAAATTAGACAAAGTTCAATGAAAAATGAAAAGGAGAAGAGTATATCTATTTCTACCATTCAAAAAGAAATTATACCATCATATGTCTGAAGTACAGCTAATTTCCCGAGTTCTGGAGTAAAAAAAAAAAAAGGCAGCTATTGTCCTTGATTGAGGAAGATTAGACTCCCATCTAGCAGAACATTACAATGGTGACAACTGCTAAAGGAAATATTGTGACAGACAGCTAGATAATTTTTTAAAAGTGAACAAAATTTAACCTTGCTGGGAGTGGGAATAGCCATAGTGACTTAAATAGATTGTTGCTGTTTTCAAGGCTGTAAGGTTGACCTAGTGAATGAAAACTGTCAGCCTCTGAATATCTGCTTGTTGCTTAACCTCTATCATTTGCTAGGTGGATGAAAGTGGTATAAAAAAATCAAATAGCTTAAAAAAGAATCATTAAATGCTTGCTCACACATTCTGTCTGCTGAGAAGGCAGAATCTTAGGGATTGCTATAGCCATATTGGGATCCTTCTGTAACGTCATTCTTAACACCATGCCTAGGGGAAATGCAGACGAAATTATTCAAGAAGATCTTCTGAATCTTCCCAAACTGCAGTTTTCTGGATTGTTGTCGTTTAGGAACGGTTTTCACCAATTTAGAGCTCCCAGAGAAACTGTGCTGGCACTCACTTCTCCTCCCCCTCTAGATGGAAGCACAAAAGGCAAAGATCATGTGCTGAAATAAGGACAATTTACCAGAAGCAGCAGTGAGATAAGAAACAGTAACATCAACAATACTAAATAATAAAAGGGTACAAAGAGAGGGTGATTTACATGCAAAATGCTCGCCAAGCCCAGGACAATGAAGCAATAATGGGCAGACCCTCTGCCCCCTTTCCCCCTGATGGTAAAGGAACACCCTTTCTTCTTGGAAGCAGAGAAGTCTCTTTCCCTGTTCCTGGCAATGATGTAAGATGGTATCGAATAACACAACGTCTTGGCCCTGCCCACTCCTACTGAGCTGGTCCACAACCAGGATATGGATATAGACATAGATAGTACCTTTTAACAACTTATCCTGTCGTTACTCTTAATATATCTATTAAATGTAGCAGCAGACTCTGTATCAGTTGGTATCTCAAGACAGTAGGGCTCATGGCTCTCTTATTTATCCTATTTACACTGTTAAAAGTTTGGATGTGGGTAAAAATCCATCAGCACAGCACAGCAGCAGCAGCATTGCACTGCATATGGCAGAAGATACACAATTAATAAACCTGTCTGGAAGTGAAGACGTATCAGCATTTGCTATCAAAACCAGAATTCACATGGAGATCATTACAATTCAAACAGCTATTTGACCTGACTTTAAAAGACCAGAATAAAGTAGCCTGATTGAATTCCCCAGGGAATCTGGTGTTCAGCTGGGAGAGGCTTTAGCTTTGTTAACTGTCTATACACTGGCAAGTGTTTAAACTGGAGTAATAAGGTTTGAATTCCCAGGGTCAGCAGGCCAACTCAGAGTGTATTTTTAAAAGAAAAGCATGTTTTATAAAGCAATTAATAAAACTCAGACCCTAAGGTGGCATCTGTTCCATTTATTTCAAAAAGGCCTTGCAGAGTAGCAGCAAATTGCCTTATTTCTTTGTTTGGGTTAATTTGAAAATGTATCTAATTGTAAAAGGGTCCCTGGAGGACTGACATCAGGTACAGCTGTCATATGTAACTCTCCTGGGCTGGCTTTGTAGAAGAAACCTTAAGAAATATTTCACTGAAACTGAAACCAAACCTGCTGTATGAAGGTAACATGCACATATTCTCACTTCCAGGTAGGAGACAGAGCAAGTTCTTGTGTAGACCTGATTTATAAAAAGATCCACTAATTCTGTTTTATTATTATTCTTCCCCTTTTTTTTTTTCCTTTCTTTTTAGTTATAATAATCCATCAAATGGGTAGCAAACTATGAGTGGAGATTGTCTTCTAGGACATGTCAGTCTGGTAAGAACTGTAATTATATGGACATTAAATTTCTTAATCATCTCTGACTTTTCCTCATGCATTTGAAACATTGATCTCTGGTTTGTTTCATTAAGAGTTACACAATAACCTTTTATTTAACCACCTCTAGCCTGATCGTGTACATCCATTTTAAGTCAAAAACATCTTTAGGTTACCACCAAGCAAGCTTTGTCTTTGCACCTACACTGTAAATGTCACATAGCTTGTATAAATCAAATAAACTGTTGCACATTGTCAGGATTTAGGTTTGTACTGCTGCTCTCACTATTCCAGGCTTGCAAAGAATATTTCAGTCTCACAGACTCAGTCAGCAGTTAAAATAAACAGCATTAACAAATATTACAAATTTGTAATGGAAAGTAAAAAGCAAAATAAATATACATTTTTCATCTTAGAAAATGTTTGTTTGAATTTTCCCAACAGAATTTGATACATTGTGATCAGTTACATCCCTCATTTCAGGCCCTGATGCAGATTTAGACATACTGCAGAGACTGTGGAAATAAATTAACAATGTGCATTCCAAACCTGATCTCTACACCAGCACTCATGGAAACATTACCATGAGAAGCCTGCATGTGCAATCTGAGGGTCTGTGCAGGTGAAGATCAGAAAATATTTTCAGGAGCTCACCATATGTTGTCTGTAGGACCTGTTTTCAAAAGAGACAGAGGTACCTCTCTTCTGTTAAACTCTCTATAAAAATGAAGAATATTTTCTCACATGTTTACCTAGTTCTTGCAGTGACAATGTAAGAACCAACTATAAGACAGTTCACTTGAACAGGTGTTAGTGCAAGGGTTTATCCTGTCCTCACAATTGAATCAGATCCTTAACAGGCCATTTGTGCAACTGGAAAGGGTTACCATGCCTAGAAAAAATTTCTGAACAATAACTTATTTTAATAATATTGCACCACAAGTGCATCATATGGAACAAACTACACCTGCAAACACAAATCTTAAGACCCTCATTTTTATTTATTCTGCAAAGTATAGCTAGAATCTAAAAAATTATAAAGGGTTGTTTTTCAAAGAAATTTTGAGCAGTCAAGCCCAACTCCAATGAAAATGCTGTTCAGTGCCTCAAGACAATCCTTTTCCTTGCTTACCCTTTGAAGATAACTTCTACTAATCATCAAACTGTGTTCACCATAGGAATTATGATACTTCAGCTGGGTGTAAGCTTACTTGAAAGGTGCAGTTTCTACCTGCTAGTCATAAGAGTCTTACAGAAAGCAACAAAGAGTAGGAAAAATTTTTATTGCATTTTTTGGCTGTGAAATAAATTAAATCCAAAATAAATAAGGGCATGGGATTTCTAGGGTTAACTCACTTTGTACCAATAATTATTTCTTTTGCAATCAATGCCTAATTCTGACAGTGGTGTTCATGACTTATTATCATAGCTATTTTTTTTTGGAAAATTGCATATAGAGGGTCAACTTTGTTCAACTATTTTTGAAATCTCTCCCTGTGGGTATAATTGATCAAAGCTGCCTGTCAGTTAAGCTCTGTATTCATAAAAAAGTACAGAATAACCTCCTGTCATGCAACATAAAAGTACTCAGTGTTTCTCCTCCTTGAGTAAACAAACAGCTTATGCCTTTAGAGCAATCCAAAGCCCAAGGCAGGACAGGTGAACTTGCCTCAATATAGTTTCTATTCTAACCACAGAGCATCCTCCTCTTCTTCCTGAGGCAGCAGGATGGCTTGTACTTTGCATTAGATGTCAGAGCAGAATGCTCCTACCCTTCCCTTTTGTCATCTCAGCTAGAGTCATGAGGAGGTAATGTGAAGGGTGTTGGCTTGACACAAAGAGCTATGATTTTCAATCATTATCTTCAAAGCAGGTAGCATCTCGTCACCTGCTGTCTGTTTTACCTGCTAATTAAGGTAAGACACCTTCACTTTGATGTATAGGGTTGGCCAGCAGCATAGCTTCTTCATGGTGTTGCTCATAGTATAAGGAAATGTATAATTCAAAGCTATTCCGTGTTTATTAATAGAACAAAGGAAAACACACCCATGTCTCACTTCTTCGTGTACCTAAAGCATTGCTATGGAATTCTGACCTGTAAATTGGCTTTTAAATAGTAATAATCACCTGATTTTAGGGATAGGGAAGTGTCACTGTAATTTAGGAGCCATTGCTTCTCATGGCCCTATCTCCTCTCACCCTAGATGGAAATATCATCACTTTCAGTACCAAGGACGATGACCTTTCTGAATTACTCCAAACACTGTCCCAAAATGGCAAAGCTGCTAAGAGTTTATCCTTGTGTGTTTTCCAGATGTTACGGCTGCTGAAGGGCTGCAATTGAAATCACAACATGGATCACACTTCACATGATCTGCCATTATCCCATGTGAGTTGCTGGTTGCCCTGAGCTTTCCCAGGCTGGTCACAGAGGCACAGATATAAGAGTTTGGGATGGCAAGTTAAAGTGGAAACTTCCAGGTATGTTAGTAATACTATTTAATGTTTGGAGCCTTATTTGTACAGGCTTCAGCAGAAAATTGTACCCAAATATGGAAATCTTTTTGTGAAAAACTGGTGTTGTCCCTTACAGGCATGCCCCTGTATAAAAATAGAACTCCCACAGAATTGAAGAATTACATTATTAATACAGACTCAAACGATTTTGTGAACTATCTTTTATATGTTGTCTTTTTCATTATAAACACATCCTGTAGCCAATGCAAAAAATTCCAGGTTATGGCACAGATTTTTGTGTTTAGAGGATACCAAAAGTCAGCAGAGCTTAGGTCTTGGGGATACCAAAGTACCAATCCTACAGCTTGGCACTCCTGAGAAGTGCCTGGTCCATCCTCTTGGCACCTTCCTTCAGATACTTACAGACATTGATGGTATCCCCTCTCAATCATCTGTTCTTGAGCCTGAACAGGCCCAGTTCTCACAGCCTTCGTTCCTAAGAGAGGTACTCTAGCACCTTAATGAACTTTGTTACCTTCCTGGACCCATTCCAGGAGCTCCACATCTCTCTTGTCCTGAAGAACCCAAAACTGGACACAGCACTCCAGATGTGGCCTCACCAGGGCTGAGTAGAGGGAACAGGATCACCTCCCTCCACCTGCTGGCAATGCTATTCCTAATGTCTCCCAGGATACCATTGGCCTCTTTGGCCACCAGGACACTCTGCTGGCTCATGGACAGCTTGTTGTCCACCAGGAGCCCCAGGGCCTTCTCTGCAGAGCTGCCCCCCAGCAGGTCAGCCCCAGCCTGTGCTGGTGCCTGGGGTTGTTCCTCCCCAGGTGCAGAATCTGGCATTTGCCTTTGCTGAATTTCAGATGGTTCTTCTCTGCCCATCTCTCCAACTTGTCAAGGTCCTTCTGAGCACTCCAGGGCATTAGCCATCTGTGGTGGTTTGAACCTGAGTTGATGGACAGTCATTTAGACCAATAACGCTTCTCAAAATTTACATATTTAAACCACAGGGAGACGCAGGAACTTTCTTTTTGTGTTCAAGCCTTCCACAGGGACGGGGGGGAAAATGGGCCTGGCCTCCACCTCTTGGAGTGGCCTCGGGCCTCCCCACCCCCGGCGCTGGGGCACAGGCCCCGGGTAGTGGCAGGGGGACCCCCTCAGAGCCACGGNGAGCCACGGGCAGCTAGGGAACAACCATTAAGCTGCTGCAGAGCCAATACCACCCGGAGCGGCTTCTAACAACTGGGGACCCCTCCCCACTCACGCAGCCCCGCGCAGATCCCAGCGGGAGCTGATAGAGCATTCTGCGACCAACATAGCTAGAGCCGAGCTGAGGAGCCAAGCACATGAAGAGAAAGAGGCTGTTTCTCCAACATAAAGCCTGAAGAAAATCATGGCGACTTCAAGGTCAGAGGGAAAGAGAAAGTGAGTCACTGAGACAGCTGCAGATGGTGACAGGAAAAGAGAGCGGAGTCATGCGCCCAACGCGAAGCTTAAAAATACTTCTTACAGGCTGTGGTAAAAAATGTAATATCACAAACTGTCCTTTTCTCTTTATTCCACTTAAAG
>VYXC01006777.1:7314-59405 GCA_013397175.1 Platysteira castanea | reverse complement strand
GTGCTGGAGGAAAAAGGGTGTTTTGCTTTAATTCCTTGTAATTTCTTCTTACTTTTAATTCTGTTAGTAATAAACTTCTTTATATTCTTTAAAGTTTTGAGCCTGCTTTGCATTCCTCCTAGTTCTTATCTCACAGAAGATTAAAAAATGCAAAAAAAAAGGAACCACTGGTGAAAACCACTACACTTAATTGGTGTTTCTACCCGGTTTTGAACTGAACCCGCTACATCACCCCTCTCAGCTTTGTGTCCTCAGTGAATTTGCTGAGGAGACATCTGTCCCTTCTTACAAGTCACAGATGAACAAGTTAAACAGTTTGGGTCCAGAGTGAGGTTTGTTTTCTTCCAGTCCTCGGCACCTCTCCTGATCTCCATGACCTTTTAAAGATGACCATAAGCGGCCTCACAGTGGTGTCCATCAGCTCTCTCAGCACTTGTGGATGCATCCCCTCAGGGCCCATGGATGGCAAGTTTGCCTAGGTTCTCTATCTCAATTCTCCTTGACCAAGGCAAAGTCTTTCTTCCAGCCTTCCTTTACCCTGGTCTCCTGGGTCAGAGATTCCTGAGGACTGGTCTTATCAGTAAAGACTGACACAAACAAGGCATTCAATAACTCGTGTCTCCTCTGTATTCTCTGTTACTAGGATCTTCTCTTCTTTTGCTAATGGGCCCACATTATCCGTGGTTTTCCTTTTGTTACTGATGTATTTGAAAAAGGCCTTTTTTCATCCTTGACATCCTTGACCAGATTTTATTCCAGATGGGCTTTGGCCTTTCATATTTCATTTCTACTTACTCTGATCATCCGTCTATATTCATCCCAAGTGGCCTGACCATGCTTCCACCTCCTGTGTATTTCTTGTTTATACTTGAGTAGTGAGAGGAGTTCTTTATTCACCCATGAAGGTTTCTTGCCTTCTTGGCCTGATTTCTTTCTCATTGGGATGCATTGTTCTTCAGCCTGGAGGAAGTGATCCTGAAATATTGACCAATGCTCTTGAACCCCACTTCCCTGAAGGGTCTATTTCCATGGGATTCTTCCAAAAAGCCCCCTAAAGAGCCTAAAGCTAGCTCTCCTGAAGTCCACGGTTGTAATCTTGCTCACTGTCCTGCTACCTTTTCCGTCAGTACTGCAGTCTACAGTCTTATGGTCACTGCCGTCAAGGCTGCCCCCAGCCTTCATTGTTTCTGGGTGACTGGGAACAGGAGATCATTGTAATCCCTACAGCAAACCATAGCGGATATCATGAAAATCCCATCTTTATCTGCATTCCTGCAGAGCACCTGAGCATCTGTGTTTTAATTCTGGGAAGAAATCAATTTCACTGAAAGTAGTTTAGGTAGTAAATCTTACTTTTTCAATGTCATTCTATTTGTGAAACTGCCAGCGCTGCTGTCATTGTTGCTCATACTAGCTAGAAACACTCCTCACAGTCAAAAAAAAGTAATGTGAGATACTCCATGAACTTCCATGTAAATGGATGGCCCAGAAGAAGCGGGATGCTCTGAAACTCTCCTCCTGCAATCGAAGCTGCCTGTAAGAGAGTGGCAATGCTGTGTGGGGTTGGGCTGAGACAGACAAACTTCAGTTCTGTGTAAAGAAACTTGCTAAAGGCAAGAGCTCTCACTAGTATGTCAGGTCACTAGACTAACAACAAGCAAACTTTCCGGACTGGAAAAAATAGAAAAATCCTGCATAAGGAAAGCTGAGTTCTGCAGAAGAGCATACTATCCTGTCTAGGAGCCACAGCCAGATTGTGGTATTTGTCTGACTTCAGGTGGGGGCATGGGTACAAAGAGACTCTAGCTGCCTCCCAGGCAGATAGATTTCACTTTCCTCTGATTCGTTCTTGGAATTTTTTTTTAAATCACGTTTTGACCTTCATTTGAGGGATCATAAATTACAGTGAGAGCACTCTCACTGGCCTAATATTTTAGGATGGTGACAGCAGGAATAAGCCAATATTTCTTCATCCAATAATTTACACAGTGCCATGCTTCAGAACATGTGACAAAATGACAGCCAATCCTTGTGATCCCCGCTCTTGATAAACTCTGCAAGTCAGTGCCAAATGTAACACAACCCATCATTTTGGTTCAATTTCTCTCTCAGTATGGGCTCTTAGTTTCTTACTGATCTTCTCTGACATGAAGCCCTTGACCAATGAGTAAAGGCAGCTCCTTCCCTAAGACTCACTGCCATGCCTGTCCTCCCTTCAGGTGGGTTACAGGGCAGCAGCAGAGCTGCCAGTGCCTGTCCTTGGATGACCATCACGGGTCTTGGGTCACATGCCCCGCTCTGTAACATCACCCATTTCAAAGCCATGGTGACATGCACAATGGCAAGAGTGTTTAACAGTCTTGTTTTCCATACCATATGCTGTTGCTACCATCCTACAGCCCCTTCAGTATTTCTACTCTTAGCAAATAAGCCACCATCTCCCACTGACTATAAAAGGTTCAAAATGATGAAGGCAGAAGCCTCATGACTGTTCACAGTTGCAGGGCACTGGATGTCGGCTGCCCTTCGTGTGGCCCCCAGCCTTTGCAGGTCCTAAGAACCGAGAGAAAGGTCCCTCACATGGGTAGAGACAATCCCAAAAACAAATATATGTTGAATGGAGAAGGAGTTGAGAGCAGCCCTGAGGAGAAGGGCTTGGGGGTGCTGATTGGCAAGAAACTCACCATGACCCAGCCATGGGCACTCACAGCCCAGAAAACCAATCATGTCCTGAGCTGCATCCAAAGCACCATGGGCTGCAGGGCCTGGGAGGGGATTCTACCCCTCTGCTCTGCTCTGGTGAGACCCCACCTGCAGTGCTGCACCCAGCTCTAGGGTCTTCAATATAAGAAGGACATGAATTTATTGGAATGAGTCAAGAGGACAGTCGTGATGGTCGGAGGGACAGGACATCTCTCCTGTGAGGATAGGCTGAGACAGTTGAGGTTGCTCAGCCTGGAGAACAGAAAGATCTGGGGACACTTTACAGTACCTTGTAGCATTTCAAGAGAGCTGGAGAAGAACTTTTTACGAGGACAAGTATTGATAGACAAGTAGAAATTGTTTTAGATTATCTGTTTGAAAGAAACTCTTTATTGTGAGGGTAGTGAAGCCCTGAAAGATGTTGCACGGAGAAGTCATGGATGCCTTATCCCTGTTCAAGGCCAGTTTGGGTGGGGTTCTGGGCAACCTGGTCTAGTGGAAGGTATGCCTGCCCACGGGAGGGAGTCAGAAGGAGATGATCTTTAAGGTCTCTTCCAACACAAAGCACTCTATGATTCTGTAATTCTATTACTTCCTCAGACTCTCCAAGGCTGGACCAGGAGTGGAAGTGACACACTCCAGTGGGATGGTAGGTTTGGGTGTCAGAATAACTGTTTTCTGTAGCAGCAAGAAAACGTAAGGATCTCTGGAGCATAATTTGGGGGGAGATGGGGTAAGAGCTGATTTTAGCTAGATAATCTCAATTTTGCATCGTATTACTGGAGTAATATAAAGATCTCCATTCTTAATTCCTGAAGCAGATGCATCAGCCTAACAGGCAGTCTCTATTCCCCAATAAAGCTGAGGAAAGTAAAGGGTATGTTAAAAGCTCTTTATGCTCAAATGATTGTTGAAACAGGCTGTTTTAGCATGAGCCCCAGAGACCATTAGAACAATCTAGAGGATAATCTAATATATAGTCACTGCCCATGTCAACAGAAAAACTATTTCTTGTGAGACAAAATGAGGTGTACATGGTGCTTCTAACAGCATTACCAGCATCCCACAACTGGAGAGGTCCCTCCCTGCAGGGGAACATCAGCAAGCAGCCACAGCTCTGCCAAGATGGAGCAGCTCCAGCTGAGGAAGCCATTATCTGGTGTTTTTATTGGCTCTGGTCATCTGAAAGGGGAGAGGAGCTCAGTATTTCGTTTTCTTGGGTTTCTGAGGAGAAATGAGAAAAAAGTACAGGCAGACAGAACTAAGCTCTCCCTCAAATATCCCAACTGTGACATTTGACAGGATGGCTAGTGCAAGAAAAGGGGAATCAGGAACCATGAATGCCCAGAGGAGAGCCATAAAATGTCCCGAAAATACGTTGTCTTGGCTTGAAGTGCTCCCACCTCCCACAGTTGGGCATAAAGGTGGGAGACTGACCAGGAGCTGTCTGTGCAGGAACACGGTGGCGGGGAGTTCAAACTTACCTACTCTGTGATTTGTACTGCTTCTGACAGTCCTAGAGCTGCTGGACTCGGAACGGGCTGTTCAGACAGCACAGCACCTGACCTTTCCATGCTAAACCTTGGGCTGTGCTGCCGTGACTTTGATCCTCCCTCATGTGCTGTCACGAAACAGCATGTTTTCTCTCACAATCCACATATGAAAAAAATATGAAAAGGTGACCCTGTCTTCAAGCTGCACTTCTTTACTTGATGTAGGTACTTTGGCACATGTGCAGTGTTCGGTCTGAAAGAAAACCCAGAAGGAAGAAGACAGGAACCATGGAGTTGTAACTCTTTTCATTTCCCTAATCAGCTGTGCTAATGGCCTTCAAAATGCACGTGAAAGAGATTCAGAGATTTGCTGCTACGCATCCACTCTACTGCGAGCTGTCGTCCTTTCCTGGGCTTAGAACTAAAAGCCAAACACGGTTAGAGGGGAAACAGCGTTATTCTGTTATCAATATTCTGCAGGCGTCTGCCCTTGGCTTTTGTATGTGTGTGTCTGCATTGAACATCACCACTCCCTTCCCTGGGTATGACTGTAGTCAATTATAATTATGCAAAGCAAACATCAGCTCACACAGCAGCAAGCTCTGAAAAATGAAGTCTCGACACTTGCCTCTTAGCAGTAGGAACACCGCAACTCTTTGGTATTTGATTCTGATCTCACACTTGTTCACTGCTAATGGAATTTCCTTCACTTCAAAGCAGACACAATTTACACGGGAACGAGATCCTTGTTCAGCCCCATGAATTTAAACTGCTCTCAGGCAATCATACACAGTGGTCCAGGAGAGTACTAACCACTCCAGTACAGAGTTCTTCTACTCCTTTCATAGCTGACATCCCACTGAACGCTTGTTTACAGCAGTAAGTGCATGTGAATCCTTCATTTTCCAGTGTCTATCTGCCATCAACACAAGTGGGAATTACCAGTCAGATGCAATCACATCTGACTGTGATGTCGGATTTTAGACCTTACCTCAATGCAGTGAGCTCAGTGCTTATTTCTAGTCACCTGGATGGATAAAAACATAACAGTCTAAGGAGGGGTTAATAATCACTACTATATTAATAATCCTGATGGGGTTCATCTGAGAACACACACAAACTGGCTGATACCATCGCAAGGCCTCTCTCAATAATTTTTGAATGTTCTTGAGAATATGGAGAGATCTAAGCTGACTGGAAGCTGGTTAATGTAGTACTGATTTTCAAGAGGTGTGACCCTGAAATTACAGGCCTGTCAGTCTCACTTCAGGGACTGGTAAAAATACGGAGAAGATTATTCTGGGAGGTATTGAAAAAACACCTGAAGAACAAGTCATCAGTCACAGCCAGCACAACTTCATTATGGAGAAGTCCCTCTTGTTGAATCTGATTTCCTCTTATAACAGGATAATCCACCTAGCTGATCAAGGGAACTCAGCTGATGTAATGTTTTTGGATTTCAGTAAAGCTTTCAATACTATCTCTAACAGGATCCTTCTGGATACTTCATGCCATGGGTGAACAGCTGGCTGATGGGTTGGGCACAAAGGGTTACAGTGAATAGGGTGACATAAGACTGGTGACCTGTCACTAGTGGGCTTCCACAGGGCTCCTTCAGGAGCAGAAAGAAACAGTAGCAGAATAGAAAGTGTGCATAATTTTCTTTCTGGGTACATTGTTTACCATGTTGAAAGAAACTGATCTTCTGAAAAAGCCAATATTTTCCAAGGGAAAACTTTTATCTCTTTATCTCAGACCTATGAATAAACACGAGACCATGAAGGAGATGGATAGGAAAGTTCATTTGTTACTGCATTCAGATGCTGTGTTCTACATTGGGAGTAGGCACATGCAGAGTCATAAGACCTTTGCGCATGAGGAAGAAGGAAGCAAAATAACAAGCCAAATATTTATGAGATAAATTATTCTACAAGTTAGTGAATGCTAGCACCAAAATATTAACTTTTTTTCTTTAAAAAGCCCTCTAGAAATAGATGCTGAATAAAATGAAGCATTGGAATATCAGTTTGAGACAAGAATCAAGATCAAGCCTGATAGCTGGAAGCTTCCCCCATAAAATTTGCACCAATACCATCCATGTTAAAAACAGCAAGACAGCATCACAACAAGCTATAGGAACAGTACAATAAAGGACATCAGAGATGGATTGCGAGGCTTCAAACTGCCATCATGACCAGATGAGCTGGCAGGCAGCTCTCCAGACCCCAGATCACAACACAAAGACAGAAAATCACCCTGTTCCTTAGCGTGATAATCTACCCTGTGTTATTGCAGACATCCATCAGACCAGGAGCACACTGTGTTTCCACAGCACAGCTGATGCACTGCCAGCTCGCACCCTGCCTTACACTGCAGTGGCTCGTTCCCCCTCCAAGAGCTACTTCTGAGCGTGAACTGTAAAATAAGGAAGACTGTTTGCTGACCACATAGAGCATACCAACATTTTCATATCTTTGCAAACCGTAAGCAATTGTTTGAGGAGAAGGACAGTTGTAAAGTTCCTTATAGACAGAAGATGACAGGATTGCTCTAGCCAGGACTTGCTGCATTCTCCACCCAGCCTCTGCCAAGAGTGCTCAAGGTTCCAGGGTCTCACTGCTTCCCGAAGCTGTTGGCTTTGAGGGCAGTACTGTCCAGCCACCATCACTTGGTAAGCCGTCAGCCTGAGAGACACATTTGCTTATTTGCTCTACTTGAGAGCTGCGTGTTTCTCTGGCACTCCAGCTGGCACCGGCGTGGGAAAATGAGGAATTGATATATTTGTTCTGGCTAAAAAGCTGGAAGAAAATGCATGATGTGGGACAGCCAACACAGTACTTACTGCAGTGTCTTCTGCTGGCTTTTCCAAACTGGATTAAGCTGCCTGGCAGAAAATATCAGCCTGAACTCCATGCATACTACAGAATATGCATAGATTTTACATGCATTAAGATACATGCAGATTACAAGGCATAGCAGTGAAGACGCACCAGATCAACACAAGTGTAGAAATACCTATTAGAATTTTAAATTCCCACTTTCACCTTTTACACACTAACAGTCTTCTACATACCTTGTGCCAAGCTTCTAAAACAAACTCATTAAGCAATACATTTTTCCAGACTTTCCTAATCTCTCAAATTATCTAGGTTTGATAAACCTTAATGATATAATTTTCTCCATTTTTCCACAGTGTTTTACCCACTGAAAGGGGATAAAATTCAGATTTATACATTGCTGCTGCTGCATTGCATCCAGAACCACCGTGTACTGAAGCCTCATCTCTGTGTTGCTGTATACACTGAGTACTTTCTTTGAACTGGGGACCTCAGAAACCGCAAGGGGTGTGTGGATTACCTCTACAGAGCCAACAGAAGGCAACTAAGAAAAGTAAGACCATGTCAGCAGGATAAAATTTACTATATATGCATGCGTGCAGTCACTAAAATCAAACCAAACAAAATTTTAAAATCCCACAAACATCCTCCCAAAAAAACCCCCAAAACAAACAACTCAAACAGCTGCTATAGCCTGAATATAAACTACAATGACCTGTTTTGCCTTAGTGTGCCTGTATATGGGATTTTACCTCCAAAGAGGAAACAAAGTTTTGCACGTAAGACATGAAGAGATGGTGAGGTTTTCTGTTTGTGCACTCTTTAAGGTTAATAACAATCTAAAACCAATGTCAGAAATTAGTTCAGTATAAACACTAGTGAATCAAGGAGTCTTTGAGTTTTGATGACTCTTTCTAATTTGAGGATTTTGAGTGTTTAGAAAACTGTGTGTGACCAGTGCCCCAGGGAGACAGGGTATGCTGAGAGGTGGACATGACCACTGAGAGCTGAGCTAGTGTCGGAGTGGTGCAAGCGGTTTGAGTGGCACTAGCTTAACACTGAACAGTATCCCTCAAGAGAAGAACAATTTGGAAATGGACACATTTTCAGGCTCAGTTATTTCTCTTCAGCTCAGTCTCTGGTCCTTTATGACTACAGTGAAGCGTACAGAGAGTCTGAGCAGGCATCCATCTCTGCAAGGAATGCCCCTGCCTTCTAGGGACTCATCTTTGCCTCTGTTTTCCTCTCTGCATTGCTGCATCCAGCTCCCTCCTCCTGTCCTGCAGCACACCTTTCTCCACCAGCAGAACACTCAGCACTCAGGCTTGCAATCAGTCTGAAGTGAGCACAGTGTCAATCAGAGGGTTAAAAATAGAAAGACAACTTTTTTTTTATTTCCTCAGTAGACTATACCTGCCAAAAACGAAGTGTGGCTGGCTTGTGTTCCAGTGCCAGGCAGGTAATCCCGCGACCATATCTGCTTTCTTAGCCTGCCTGTTACAATGAATCAAGCAGCCCAGGGTAAGATTGGTACGCGTGTCAGAGTAGATATAAATTGGGAGATGCAGGAAGGAAAGGACAAGTTGAACTCTGGATTTCATACCTCCCGTTGTTTAAATCCCAGTACAGAGAAGCCACACATGCAATTACTTCAGAGTACATCAAGTGTAAGCAACTATTTAGCATCAGCTAATGCTGTGTTATTACTGCATCAGTAACAGCGTACTATCAGGAAATCACTAACATTGGGTGGTGAGCGGCAGAAAGCCATTATAGGTTTTGTTATTATTATGACCTCGTGTGGAAAAGCTTCACCTTTAACCTTACAGAAGTGTATTGTTTTGCCCTAAGATACAAGATGTCCTCAGAGGTAACTGGCATGCTTCACTTGTGCTATGGTCCTTTTGACTTCTCTTCCTCCTCTCCTTTGGTATCTCTTTAGACATGCCTGGTGATAGAGATGTGGTGGAAAGTAATGGAGGGGAAGATGCAATGAGGATCTGACACTCTCAGACTGTATAATCTTGCTGTCCAATTCAGTATGTTGCCACTTGGTCAAACTTTGGTATGTTAAGTAACCTCTGGCCCCTTTGTAGCCTGCTCTGTTCGGCTCACTGGAGGTTTTGAAGATCGGCACTTGTCCCCAGTCTCTCATTACTGCTGCAGCTGTCTGAACTGTAAGTTGAAATCACTGCAAGTAGGAGGATTGCAAGAGCAAGGGGCATGCAAAGTTGAATCAATCCAAAGGTTTGTACATTTGCACACGTTGTACTGATTTGTGCCACGTTGGTTTTTTCCTGCCATTTGCTGCATGCAACAAGAAGAGGCTCTCAAATGACGTAATGCACATGGAAGGCATTAATAATACGTTATGACAGGTGTAGTAAATTAAATTGGAGACTACTATAAACAGTGTGAGAACACAGATTTTATTGCAGTTTCTTCTGTGGAAAGATGGCAAAAATATCTCTTTTCTAGTAATTTAAGAGACTGCAGTTGCTTCCAAAATACTTTGATGAAAACTTCAGCTTCTTAGACAAGAGAGACTCCTCTTGACTGGCCAGAGTCCAGCAGAGCTTTAGCAATTTAAACCAGCTGAAACCATGGCCCATAACATTGTGTTTACACCCTCAGCCCTGGAGAACATTTAAACAGGACAGATCCAAGTTTCTACAGCCAGTGGAAAGACTAACAATAATTTCAGAGCTAAACTGAGTCATTAGCCAAGCTTTCAGATGAAATGGAGGCATATATGAAAACAAGTCCAATTTGCAGTTCTGAAAGAACAGTTTTCAGGAAGCGAACTGATTAGCGAGTCCAGTGAGTCCAAAGAACTGTAAGGTAGTTCAGCTGAAGGAGACCTGTAATTTATATTCAATAAAAGCTGCAATCAACTCTCTGGAATTCACTTCAGAAGAAAAGGAGGAAAACTTGCAGGAAGGGGCTACAGACCAAAATGGATCCTTAGAAAGTCCAGCACAGCTAATCAACAGAGAGAGCTTAGTTTTGGAGGCCAGGAAGTACAGGGCTGGGGTAAACATCGCCAAAAGTCAAACCAAGTTAGAAGTTTGCGGAGGAAATTAAATAGTAATAATAAAAGGAAATCATAAAAAGTTACTTAGCTATTGAAATAAAAATATTTTAGAGGAGAAAAGATGTGATGTTTTTATACTGAGAGGATTAATGCTGGCATAGGTGTGTGAAAACATTAAATGAAGCTCAGCTTCATTTACAGGTTTTCTGTAAGAACATTAAACTCTGGAGAAAAGGAGGACAGGTATGGGATGAGTGTCAGGAAATTGAAAATATGTCCTCAGGAGAGATACAAAACTGAGAGTTGGATCTGCTCAGCCAGCAGGGAGCAGATCCCTCACTGCAGGACACTTGAGGACCTGGCAGCCAGTCCAAACAATTTTGTCAAGCTGTGAAAGAGAGGGATCCACATGACTTGAGAACACTAAATAAAGTAATCATAATTAAGAAAGTGAACTTGCATCTAAAGGCCTGTTAGCTTGATTATAATAGTATGCAAGAGTACATTAAGAATTTTAAATTAAAGGAATAATTAATGATATGATGATAAATGAGAAATAAAAGAAAGGACAACAGCCTGTGCCTGCCAGCTGGAGGGTACCAGGCCAGCCTAAAGCTTCTGCTTGCAAGAGTGCTGATTGATTGCTTTAAGGAAAGTAATTGCAGCCAAGTGAAGCTGTCCAAACATCTGAGAAGCACTTGTGATATGGGAAATGGCTAGGTAAAATGGAAAAGACAAAAAGGAAAAACACACAAACTGTAGCAAGAAAGTACAAAATGCCTTTAAAAGGAGATGGCAAGGGGTTGTGTTAAAGGACAACTTGCAGCTTTTTCTGGGAACCAGAATCTTTTCACAGCTGTTTCCATACAGGACTTCGGTTGAAAAAGTAGGGGGGTGTGTGTGTGGGTGTGGGTGTGAATGAAATTTGCTCTTTAGACATTTGCAGGAGACAGCATGGCACAGAAAGGCATCTGAACATGGTACAGGTAGAAACAAATAACCTACAGATCTGGAAAAATAGTAGTGGTGTGAAGTTTAACACTCATTTCTAGACCTTGTCTTTAACATCTAACAGGAGGATTTCTGTAGTAGTCTAGGAATTCACTGCAGCATCTCTGCAAGAATGTGGGGAAGTGAAAGAGAAGGAGAAAGAAAGGCTAATTTTATTCACTTACAGGAGTAACTGTGAGAGCCCAGGTTGATAGGGCTGTACAAAATGCAAATGTCTTCATAGACTTTGTTAGGGAAAGTACTTCCAGTAGACATAGGGAAGCATTCACATTCTTGCACGACACATTAATTGGAATATCAAGAACAAGGCCAATAACTCACATCCTGGAGAAAGAAATTCATATGGCAGAGGTAAGATGAAAAATTTTATTCTGTGCAAAGAGACTCAGAAAGTTTAATTTATTTGGCAAACCAAGGGCTCTAATGTGATTGAAATACTGATGACTTGGTTGAGTGTACAGTCCGGTGTTCATTTTGGGTTCATAAAACAGCTATCCTGGCTTTTATGTCTTCCTGTGGATCAGCCCTTATCTTCTAGTTTCCTCAGAAGTCTCTGGGGTGGTAGTGACCTGAGGGAAGGTGTACATCTGATGGTGCCTATATCTATCTCTGGTAAGGTACCTCACAGAGTTTGGAGTTCCTCACCTATCACACCTGGAAAGAAGAGACACCATTAAGATGAAAGGAAACAGTAATCAGAGAAGTTGGTTTGAAACCAAATCTGTCATCATATCTGGATTTAGGAACTCAAAACAACCCACTGAGTACAGGTAACCAGAGGTCTGTCTTACAGAGGGATGGAGGTAGGAGATATGAATCCTAAATTGAAGGCTAGATCCAAGGTTGTGCTTTCTTATTCAAAGAACATGAGGGAGACCCTAGTGAGTTTTTGATACATTAGATTAATTTTTAAAGTAATCATCCAGGCAAGGGTGAGGAGGGCTGAGTACACTCCTCAGACTGGAAAGCTCAGACATTTATTAGTCTGTATTTCATAACAGAGTTCTAACCCATAAGCTGTAGGTGAATCTGGGGCATGGAAATAGTTTACCTTTTGCGTTCAAGTCGTGCCACGTTGCATCTGAAAACTGAATCTTTACGAGGCTGTGGAGAAAGAAAGCCAAAGGAAATAAGCTTATTAAAAGAGGTTGTCTGAGAAGATAGGCAGGCAGGGCAAAGAGCATGAGCCTTGTTCCCTTAAGAAACTGAAACAGTTAATTAAAATTAACAGTTAGCCCTTTCCTGGAGACAGGAATGCAATTTGTCATGTGACCTGTATTATAAAAGGATGATAATTCCTCAGAAGACCTGGCATGGAAATACATGTGTCCTTGTGCAGAGAATTACATAAAGATGTGAGGCTTGGATCACACCCTCAAAGGACTTACAAGTAAAGACACAGAGGTAGTGAATCCCATGGGTGTTGAAATGGATGCCCATCTGCCCATTTTATCTGTCCATCATTTGGGTTAGCCCTTTGGGTGAAATTCATCACACCTGATCACCACGGAGCATCAAGTGAAAGCTAGTTCTCCAGGTGCCTCCATGACCACTGAAAGGAGTTGGGTGGTTCAGTGTTCCAGCTAGAACAGGTTCAGTGTCCCACACTGAGACCAGCCTGCTGTCTTCACAGGCATCCCTGCAGGTTACAGGTAGAGCTGAACAGCCAGCTGAGATGACATTCCCTGTGTCTGAGAGCTAACACCACGTGAGACAAATCCCGCCATGAGCACCTTTGCACACAAAGATCCCAGTCACAGGAACTTGGGCCCCTCTGGGGTTCAGATGTTTTTGGGGATTGTACCTGGCAAAAGGCAGGACAGAAAATGAAGATCAGCTTTCTTGTGAAAGACTTCGGGCCAAACAGCTGTGGATCAAAGTGTTTAACAGCTCCACTGGCAAATATGATAGATTTTTGCATGTTCAGCAAACATAATCTCTTCATTTTATTTAAAAAATTTACAAGCTTTCCTGGCATAGCTGGTGGAGCTTGTAAGCTTTGTGATCAGATTGAGCCAATGGAACAAATGTATTATGAGTGCGAAGTAGTTCAGATGTTCCTTTCTGTCCTTCAACCTTTAAAATAGAAAAAAATAAAAGTAAACAACTACCATTAAGAGTGAAAAATAGAGTTTTCAAATCCCAGGAAATCTCAAGAATCGGAGAGCTCACTGCAGAAATAATTTTGTCCCATTTATCTTCCTCTCTGTGAGATGTGTTTATCGTCGACATGTAGCAAGACCACAAAGGCTGTTATTTTACAGCTGGCAACATGCACTTCAGAAATGTCATCCCTGTTTCAGGGCTTGATTTCTTATCATGATTTTTTTCATTAAATTTAATGTTTTACTTTTCATTATCCTCCCATTAGGAAATGACAAAGTAATTATAAATGCCAGTTTGATGCAGGGGTTCATTTACCACACACCTACTCATTTTCCTGCTTGCATTTGTGTAACAGGGCTCAGCATGTGTAGATAAACAAAGGGGAGTCCTGCAGATCCAGGAATAAGTCAAATATAAAGAAAGAAGCAGGTAAACAGAGCTAACTTATAAAAGCCAAATAATTCTGAGTTCATTGGGTACAAACATGGTTTAGAAGAAGCTGAAGTACATTAACAAGGAAAATGTTAAGAGAGAACATTATGAGGATGTTCCACCTACTGTGCATCCATAGGACAGCCCTGGCTACCCTGGTATGTGTCACACACAGCACAGACGCAGCAGTCCTGGGGATCAGGGCAGCCAAAACCAACCTCCTGGCCACGTGGGACCCCTGCACTCCAAACATCCCCAGCACATGTATCCACTTCCGACTCACACGGCTGGTGCAAGACACCCACAGGCAGTGTCTGCAGGCTGCCATGGCAGAGGGATGTGCTGGGATATCTGGGAAGCATGGATGCTCTAGACAGTATTTTCCAAGGCAGTAGGAGGCTTTTTAGTACAGAGCTTGATTGAAAAAACTCACCTCAGAACACTTCATAGGGAAAAGCAATATCAAAGCCTCGGGTGCACTTAAGGCAGAAATTCTTGAACCACTTTCAGAGGTTTCACACTGTGGGAATCTGACCCAGCAACCAGGATGGGAAGAGATTAGTGACAATCCTTTCTGTGTGGACACGGAAGTACCCAGCATTGCAAAGGTACCATCAGAAAACGAAGTGTCTTTCACCTTTCCTTCTTCAACTTTTCACCCTTATAGAGTTGTTTCAAGCAACAGCGTTCTTGTGCCTCCTCTGATGCTTGCGCCAAGGTGAAGCTCTTGCCACAAGAACAACACCCTGAAACACCTCTGGTATTTATGACACATTGCTTAACTTAGTGAGGCCCAGGGCCATGGCAGTTTCACGAACACCTGATTTTCTTTTTCCAGAGGAGATAGTAAGTATTGGCTTCCAGGAGTCGAGATAGGTGAACATTCTTTTAAAGTGCAAATGTCAATGTAAAACCAAGAAGCTCATCATGAGAAATGAGGCATGGTCTTAATGCTGTGACTTTTAGCTTCTGTCTGGAGTAAAATGTGAGGAGGAAGAGTAAAATCCTATCAGGCATGTCAGCCTCTGTGAGCCATGTTGAGCTCATTACTGTTAGGGCATTTGACTATGAATCTAGGTCTGCATCATCTTTTCCATAAAGTTGAGAAAATATTTCAAGTAGGATTTAGGTTTGAGTTTACCTCAAGAAAACTTGCTCTTTGGCTTCACTGTCTAAATTCTTTTTTGATGTTATTCTACCATTTTTTTAATGTGCTTATGTATACACATGCATATACATTGCTTTTCTACCTTTTTAAAAGAACTGCCTTCTTTTAATACCTAAAAATCAGGATGTATGCCTGCATATTGCAGGTCACAATATGAGGAGCTTGAAAACGGGTCATTTTTATCATTATTTCCCCTACCTCAGAAAGCTTGATTTTACTACTTTTCTCTTGGACCATCCTTCCTCTGAGCTTTTCAGCTCACTGCCCATTGAAATCACATCTGACAAAGGGACAGAAAGTCTTAGTTCCTAGTTTTGGTAAAATCAGTGACTACTTAGAGGAGAAGACTAATTTTTTCAGTAAAGGTACGTTTTAGGGGTACCAGTTCCTCCACTAGCCAGCATAACTCTTCTGAACACCAAGACCCCCAGCTTTCTGTTGGCAGGGTGTAGCAGGAGTTGAGAAGGGAGGACTGGGGAGTGAGTGGGTGGAGGGCAGAAGAAGCTGCAGTCTTTTAGGGGACCATGACTGTGAGGTACTGGTGGTGCTGCTCTGAGGTAAGGGTAGGCTGTTTTTATACGCTGAAAGTAGGAAACATACCACAATCTAGCCACAGTGTAAACATGTACAGAAAATGGTATCACACTCCCTTCAAAGACAGTGTTAGTGTACCTAAACAGTTCCCAGACACTCTTTCTATTCCACCAAACAAAGTCCCATTTGTGTCACTCTTAGTGGGAACAGACCAAGAATGTACCACTTGGAAGTGATTTTTCTGTTTCTGAATGAAGAGGAATTTTGCTTTATATATATCTTCTTGGCTGGCTGAATTACATAAAAGGGCTTTCTTCCTGTGGCTAAACTTGGAGTTCAGTATATGCAGGCCAGCAACCTCCCTCTTTTTGATATATTTCTGCAGTGGAAGAATAATAAAGTTCTCACTAGATTCCTGAGTTTAGGTCTTTTTATAATGAAATGTAGTACAAGCGTCTTTTTGGTCCTTCTTTTGGAACAGGAGGCAAGAGGACATTTCTGACTGGTAGATCTGCTCCAGGTCAAGTCTTTCACAAACAGGACAACCAATGCTAGCAAGATCAACAGTACTTCTAATTTTCTTGTGTGAAAGTGGATGCATTAACACTTGCTGTCTCTGATTGACAGGCTCAAATCTTTGCTGTTGCCACTCATGATAAGCTCTGATACCTGTCAGTGCATCACTAGGGCTCTGCCTGCAGCAGCACAAAGCTATTCTATTCACCATCATTTGGATCCTGAGCACTTTTTCTCATAGTGATGTGGACTGCAGTACAGGTTTTATTTTCTCCCCGGACAGCAATTTTCTGTGGAGACCTACAATCCTCCTGCAGAACCATGGAGGAAGCCTGGAAACCAGGTGTAGCATCTTCTGCAGTGACAACCTTAATGCTGACAATAGGTGCCATTATTACGCATTGAGCTGATCCTACAGGGGAACCCCGGGGGAGGAAATGCAGTGATTTAATCACAGTCACGATAATCACAGTCACAATGTCACTATCATCACTTACCCTATTTCTGCTGTCTGTCCACTCTACTACAATGTCTTATGACTCTCAAAATTCCATCATAAGCAAGTTCATAATCTGTCGTGCCCAAATTAGTGGCAGCTGTGTAACTTGTGTAGTAAGTTATTTTATTGTTTGTAGTGGCTAACACTTTGCCACCTTTGTTCCTAGCGATGTCTTCACATCAGGTCCCAGGACAACACCTTCCTGCAGCACCTCAGGGTACCCAGCACACACATCCCTGGCTGTTCCTTACATGCTGCACCCTGCCAAGCATGAACATTCACAGTCGTGAGTCAGGCCTCAACACTGCGTGAGAGTCTCTTGAAAAGCATCAGTAATTCTTGGTAATTTTATTCTTGAGGATCTTTTGGGGAGTTACAGCTTGCAACTTGTTTTATAGAAATATAGGAAGCATTGTTCTTACATTTCTGTGAATCAGGTTGTCCCATCCTCATAGGAGCCCAGGAGTCCCACTGTTTTAATTGTAGCCTGCTTTGTATCCAGCCTGGAGGGAACAGAGAAGAGCAGAAATATCCTGCAGCACTTTTTGCTCTGACTGGCTCTGATGATGAAGACAAGTGAGTTGGTATAGTTAATCTTTACCAGGGAAAGCTAGAGAGAGGACGCTGAGCTATCTAGCTGCCAGCTAAAGCTGCCTTGGCAACAGTTTAATGGGCAGTGGCCTGTACTTGAATGACTTCAAGAAGAGATGTAATCAACCATTCACTATCTTTCTTCTTTCCATTAAGTTCAAAGTACTGTATAATCACTTCAATTTTCTTTCAGTGGTGATAAGGCTTAAGCATAAACCACAAAGCCTGAACTCTCAGTCAGCCTCCATGTTTTATCCTGGATTTATCATCAGCCATCATCAGGTTCTGTCTTTCTGCCTGACCCCATATGGAAACTGGCCTCCAAGGAGGGTCAAGTATTCACTTTCATACTCCTCTGTGCTGAAATGCTTTTCCTGGCAAGATTAGATAAAGCAATTCTTTTTCATTTCAGGCCATCCCAAGTAGATGCTTTATAAAAAATCTACTTTAAAGCAATTCTTTTTCTCATTTGCTGTAAGTTTATAGAGTGAGAGGGTCAGGCTATTTTTATAGTCACTGTGCCAGGAACAAAGTCCAATAATACACTCTCCTTGTATAAAAAAAAGTTATTTTTATCTTAAAAAGGCATTTAGAGGGTATTGTCAAAGACTCCTTTCCCAGCCACTACCTGGTCAGAATCTTCAATATGAATCAGACAAAAATCCAGTAAAAGCATTTAGGCTTGCAGTTTCATTAGGTACAATTCAAGTAAAATTTGTGTTATTTCTGCATCTTACACTGATCAGCCATTGATGAAACATAGAAGCAATGGTGGGAACAGAGGCTGGGATTTTTCCTTCCCTGAGTCCTCAGCATGCAGCCCTTCTCTTGCTCACCAGGAGAAGCTGGGTTTTCCTTGCAGCAGGCTGCACCAGGCACAGGGGAGAGGAAACTGTCGCTGGCTTTCTTATAGCCCAGAGTTAGAACACCAGCTGGGACAGTCTCCTGAGGGGTGGAAAATGAAGGTTCATACCTATGTGAAGAAAGTATTAAGCATCTCCCTTCCAAGAATACTCTTGCCACTTGGCTCTCAGTGAGCTTGTCAGTTAAAGGTGGGATCACATTTTGAGAGGGTTTCTACAATGTGCCTGAAAGCTTGGGGCACCACCACCTTGCAGGGACTTGTGCACATGGTGCTGCTCTGTCTGCCCAGCCGCTGCTCAGCCCCCCCAAGCTGTGACTGGTGGGCCTCCCAGCTGCTGCCCCAGACCTGTGCAGAGCTGCCTCTGCCCTCCAGACCCAGCTGCGTGTTTGAGGCCATGCAGGCAGGTGTTGGGGCTTGTCCTGCACATGCAACCAGACAAGCAATCACCCACTGAGGTACACAGCCTGTCATCAGCTTGGCAGTGATACTGCACCACTTTGCATGCTGCTGCTGTTCTGCCTTTGCTTTGCTGCAGCTCACAGAAGGGGTTTCCACATTTCTGCATCTCTGACACAACATCTTTGATGCCCAAATGTGGTCTAATTGCCACTTTTTCTTGGCAGTTCCCTCTCCATTCTCTGAACTGTAGCTGATGTGAAGACAGGCTCTGACATAGTGCACTGCTGCTTTGGCCACACCATGCCTCCTTGGCTGGGGGAAATTTCTGAATCGCAAGGCCATGCCCCCACCTTTGCTATAGGGAGCACTGCGAAGAAGCTGCACTGAGCACATGTATTTACTGGGGAGTGGAACAGCAGGGTGAAACCCTCTGCTCTGAAACTCACTGTCAAATGCCAAGACACAGTCATAGCTCTGGAATGAAATCAGTCATGGGGTAAGTATCACCAGCATCCTTGCACACCTGCTTACATGTATCTGCATACACACACACGCGCATTTCCTTCTGTACACATGGAGGTATGATCCAGTACACAGATGGTGAACCCCACTGGCCAAATTACACCCCAAAACTGAAATACAGTGTGTATCTTTATAAGAGTATCTTGATCATACAGAGAATGAGGGATCTTACTTCTGTGTAACAACACGACAAGACATACAGCAAGGACACAGAGCACTTGCAACCTGCTTTTACGCAGTGAAATTTAATATTACAGATACGGCTGGTAACTCCACCCATTGTTAAGATTACCAGACACTTCACACTGTAAGACCCTCTTTTCAATTCTGTGTGCACCAAACACTGACTGCCCAGACTGACATTTATGTATGCCAGATGTTTGCATCAGGTTTCTGCAGTAATGGTTTCTGCAGTTGTATAAAATGCAGAAAGCTGTAGTTTGGGTACTTAAAATTACACAACTAGGAGTGCTCATTTTGGCTGGGGTAGAGTTAACTTTCTTCACAGTTGCTAGAGCGGGGCTATGTTTTGGATTTGTGCTGAACTCAGGGTTGATAATATAGAGATGTTTTTGCTGATGCTGAGCAGGGCTCACACAGAGCCAAGGCCTTTTCTGCTTTTGGTACTGCCACAGTGGGGAGGGGACTGGAGGTGTTTAGGAGATTGGGAGGAGACAGAGCCAGGACAGGTGACCCAAACTGACCAGAGGGATATCCCAGACCATGTGGCACCATGCTCAATGTATAAAGTGGGGGAAAGAAGGAGTAAGGGGGGACTGACTGGATTGGATTGATGGAGTTTGTCTTCCCAAGTAACCATCATGTGTGATGGGGCCCTGCTCTCCCGGAGATGGCTGAACACCCGCCTGCTCATGGGAAGCAGTGAATTAATTCCTTGTTTTGCTTTGCTTGTGTGCACAGCCTTTGCTTTCCCTGTTAAACTGTCTTTTTCTCAATCCATGAGTTTCCCAGCTTTTACTCTTCCAATTCTCTCCCCAGTCGCATTGGCAGGGGCGTGAGCAAGGGGCTGTGTGGGGCTTAGTTGCTGGCTGGGTTTAAGCCATGACACTAGGGAATATATATTGCTTTGTATTTGTTAAAAAAGTCTTTTTGAACCCTTTCCCCTGAGCAACCAATGTGTTGTAACCTTTACGCAAGATTTGACAAATTGAATAAGATTGCTTTCTTCCTACAGATCTACCTTCTTGGGAAATTGTTCCCAAATTTGTCCAGTTTGTAAGTTGACAAAAATCACCCCTACTAAATGGAGACCTTCATTTCACCAAATGTGAAATGCTGAAGATAAATTAAGCAAAAACTGCCCTGCACACATCATGGTGTGTTCACACTTGCAGAGCTCTTGGGTCCCCTGTCCATCCATCTTCAGTGTCTGAGTGAGGAAACAAAGCTCTCCTTTTGCCTGCTGTGACCAGCGATTCAGAACCCTGAACACTAGATACAAGCAAAAAAAGACAGTCACTACCCAGATGCACATACTTTAGCACCTGCCCTCCCCCTGCTTGGGATGGGATGCACCTGATGAGACCAAGGATCTTGTTTTGGCTGAGGCAGGAGCGAAGGACTAGTGCCCACAGTAATAAAAAGTACCCCAGACCCTGGAGACACCACATACACACTTGCTTATCTGGAATCTCACTCACCTGCATCTTAAAAGAGCCTTTCTTTGTCCATTCTATGTGCATTCTATGCACATTTTTCTGATACTTCAGCATCTTCCTTTAAATTATAGTCTAAATGTCTTAGTGCCAAGTTGGTAAATATTTGTTCTCACACCAGTGCTGCCTTTTAACAGTAGTTTTCTCGCTTAGGTAAGAAACTACATTTCTTGGTTATGTTTGGAGGCTGCAGCAATATTGGTAGACTGATCAAAGACAGAGCCAGCATGAGGACCTCAGAAAGAGAGACTGGAGTTTCAGCGTGAGGAAAAAGTGGAGATGGGCTGAGTGGCTCATGATCTAAGCCCTAGGGTGGAATTGTTCACTGTTCATCCTCTGTTGGCTACAAAAAATTTAAAAATGCGTCTTTTGTGTAAGGGGACCAAATTGAAAAACCTAACACAAAAAGCAGTGGACTGTAAGGAACACAGTTTTGTCATCTGTGCGGCAACTATCACACAGTACAAACTTCAGGTACGTAGTAACAATATGGTTTTTCCAACAGTACCTAATTTGCACAATTCACCCTCAAGGCTGAAACATATGTTGTTCCAATAACAACATAGAATGTCTGCAGTAGATAGTCTAGTATCCCATATATTCAAAAGTAAGTCTCTAAACTCAGGGCGTAGTTCTGATTCTACTAATTCTGTACTTCAGCTTGCCCACTCTAAGATGGAGGTAATTCTCACTATTATCCTACAGAGCTAGTGGGAGAATAAATTCATTATTGTTTTCAAAATGTTCAGGCTTCATAATGGTATGTACCACAGAAAAGCTTGTAAAGAAGTTAATAACTTCATTCTTGCAGCAGGATTTACAGGGATGAGTAATAAATAAGGTGTAAAACCTCATATTAAATAGCAAGGCTGGAATAAAACACTGAATAATTGCTCGCTGAAGGGACTCATCTGCCCTGTGCATTTATTGAGGCATAGGTATATGGGAAAATTAATACAGGATATTCTCAAAACTGTGCATGCTGCATAAAGTAAAAGAGCAACAGAAATGAGAGCACACAGGCAATCTTCATTCTGGCATTTCCTACATTTGGGTTAATTGATAGAGCAATCTTAATTTTGTGCTTTAGCATGGTTTCTTGTCTGTGTGTGTATTGTGATACAAACAGGAAAAAAGGTACCCATGAATTTATCATATTTGTACCGCCTCACCATTGCTGGCCCTTTATTCTTCTGGAAAGCTTTATACAGGGTTGTTCTATAAGGCAACTCAGGTTTCCAGTACGTTATGTAAGTGTTTAGGTGCTTGTCCTAGAGAAAGAAACAGGGGACAAACTGGGTCCCAGCTTGATCAGCAAATAATACGGAAAAGCTGTAAAGCTGCAGGTTTTGTTAAAACCCTCTCACAAACAATGAGACATCTGACCAAAATGTATTTTTCAAATGCTTAAGAAAAAAAGATCTGATAAAATTAGCATTTTATCAGTGCCTGCTGAGCCAGTAACTTTCCCAATACCAGCCCTGTCTTTGCCCACAGTGAATTTCCTGGCAGCGACAATGGCAGGTGCATACCCAGCTTGAACTGACCAGTCATTTTTTGTCCTGCCTGATTATGGAACTGACATTGGAAATGGGATTTCTTATCTAGGAATGACATTTTCAACTGCTTGCTCTGGGTGAAAAACCTGTCAAAGAGTGAGTGATGAAGTAACTGATCTCTGTTCCCTGCTTTGCTCAGGTGTGGAGGCACAGATGGGCATCAGTGCTGAGGCGTGACACCTCCCCCAGCCAGCACTAGCACAGACAGCAGAATGGATCAGAACTGCGGGACAGCATGATCTGATGGCTGCTGAGATTCACCATATCTAGGAGATGTCCTGTACCTGTGTGGAGTCTCCTTAGTATTACTGATTTAAAGAGAGCTGCTAAGTCTAAAAAAATACAACAGTGGATGATGCAATTTGGTTTTCCATTTATGCAAGCAACTTGCATTAAGTGTCAAGAAGGCAAAAAATAGAACACTTCATGCATTCATATAGGTGTGTGTATATATGTATATTTATGCATCCACACAAACACATTTGTATATGTCCTTGTATTGTATGTACAGCACAATCATAGTGCATATCCTGCTAAGGAGATGGCAAAATGTATCCATAATCACACAACAGGCCAAGGGCATGCCTGGGTAGAGTAGGCAGGTTCCCTGCTTCCCAGTTCAGCCTTTTCCTCAGGACTACGCTTTTTAGAAGCATGGGAAAAGAGCTTGTTAACAATAATGGCAACCTGCAACTCAAGCAGCATGCTGTAATTAAATGATGATTGTTTCCTCTGCTGCAGAGAAGGGCTGAGAACTCTGGCAGTGCACAAAGAGGAGCCCTCTCGCTGCACAGCCTGGACTTCAGGAGCAATGATATGGACACAGTTGCCAGAGTACACAACCTTACCTCAGGTTTCCAAAGCAACATCCTGAGCTTACTGTGCTGATGTCTCAAAATAAAGGACCTGGGCAAACTAATGCGGTGGTATAGATTCAACATTACGTTTAAGGTTATTTGTAATATGTCTCCTTTATTGTTGTTCTTTCCAATATTTTTTCTCCTTCCATACTGGAATAAGTATTTAATGTTGTTTCTTTGCTTTCATTCTGAATTTTACCGTTCTGGTTCTTTTTTTCTTCTTTTTTTTTTTTCTCTTGTTGATGATGTCATTGATCTTCCTCTTCTGTTGCAACTTATTAAATTTTCTCTTTTTTCCTCTCTTTTACAGGGCTGCTTGCATAGTTTCCTCTCCCTGGAGATCATGGTTTCAAGAGCTACGTTTCATGTGACTCTCACATTGTTTCTCCTTTTTCATTTTTACCCAGGAGATAAAGAAAACTAGACCTGGAAATCAAAGAAAACATCTGAAGTGATAAGTTAAATGTGGGAAAGGGCCTAATTCCCTCTGGAACAACAACACCACTTCCCAGCAACTCCTGGGCAGGTCCTTCAGGACCTACACAGGAGATGAGGCATTTATAGCTAGCATCACTCTCTCCTTATTTTATGAGCTGATGGCTGTGGCTTCTTAGTTTATTTCTGAACTAGTTCTTTCAGGCTTCTCAGTAATTTATGTTGTAACAATGAAAATTTCCTTCCACGGTACCCCATAAATTCACTAATGACACCTCAGCTTTTGAAAGCTCAGACCACAAAATCCTCCCAGTGAGTGAATTTAATGCCAAGCCCCTAACTTCTTGACAGTTTTCTGAGACTTACATGGACAATTTTAATTTTTTAGGCTGGTTGACCAAGTCCTGGATGAGGGAAGAAAACTCCCTTTTAGAGATGTTCAAAACTTCAGCTGAGGACTGCTGGTCATACCAGGATGCATGGCAAAGGTCTGTGCTCTTGTGGGCCTCTAGTCAGTCCTTTTTTATCTCTCCATCTTAAGAAGAGCAGGCTATTGTCTACACAACATGACTTCATGTTGTCTCCCTTTGCCTCATGTTCTGATGCCAGTGAGGCCATTTGTGGCAGCTGCCAATCCGTATGAAAAAGTCTCCCTGACACATTACAATACATCATCTCTGCAACACAGGAGATGTGAGGGAAATAAATCTTTGCACTTACTGATTCAGTCAGGTGTGTGAGAGATGCATAAAGATATGGCAGGCTTTGTATGAGGTCTCCATGCAGCATATTGCATGAAGTGACTAATAAAATATGAAACATTTAATTACAGTGAGTGATTACACTCCTTTCTTCAAGACCCCTAAAGCTGTGGTAATTTGATGAGGGAAGATTTGAAAAATGATGCATGAGAGCAGAAATGATGAAACAGACTGCATGAAAAAAATCTCCTACCTAAACAAGGGCACTGCAGTATTTTTAAAAGAAACTTCACAGTTTTCATCCAAAATTAAAGGCATTTCCTTTAAAAAGAATGACGTCTTTTTGGACCAAGATACAACAAATGCTGCTGGCTACACTAACAGGCTTCTTAATGGATCTATAATTTTTCACTACTTAAACAATGGTAAAACTGGTGGGATGTGAACGCTGTGTTTAATCAAAATTATTATTCACTTGAAAGTCTTCTACAGACAGCCTCACTGCATGAGCTCTCCTAAGCCCTGCTCATGCCTTTAAACCATCAGGGTTGCAACAAATGTGTAAGTTACTGTTCTATCATCTAATACTATATTTTAAAGGGGCTTAAGAGAAAAGGAACTAAACTAACCAACCTGTCTGGCTATTTTGCTGAAGAGCTGTCTCCCTTGTCAGGGCTCTGAGAATGGTATGGAGGGCTATGAGCCATGGGGAACACACAAGATCATCTTAAAATCCTTTGCAGAGCATCCGCAGTGATGTGGCAGCTCTGAGGACATGGCACCAAGAGGAAGGCAGGGAAGGGAATCATGGAGGATGTTAGCACTGCGTTCACTTCTCTCCTTTGATGAGCTTTGCTTTTTGGTCTCCTCTCTTGCAAGATACTACTGACTGAGGACAGCTACTGCAGTTCCTGGGGCAGCACAGTCTGTTTCTTCACAAGCAACTACTAGACTCATGCATATCAAACACTGGGCACACAGTGGTGTGGCATGGCAAAAACATGAGCAGCTAAAACTTCTCTTTCAAGTGCCAATTTGCTTATTTAAATGGGGAATCTTAAATGGGGAGCTGTGCGTGCTCCTGAAGTTGCCACTTTTATAAATGAGACTGGTAATAATTCAGATTTGCAAGTAATGATGCACCTGTGATGGCATCTGTCCAAATGTCCTTACTGCTCATTACCTAGGTTCTAGGAGATCCAATCCCTGTTTCCCAGCGTGTTTGATAGCATCTGAGCCCAGCCATGTCTAGGTATGTTCCTTTTACTCCTGGGGCCTCTGGTATACAATCACGGGGCAACCTCTGCCCAGTATCCTGTTTCCTATTCTCTGTTCCTCAGATGCAGTCCTGGCTCTTGAGCATAAGCTCATCCTCTCACAAATGGCTAAATCTTTTGTCCTAAAAAATACCTTTGTGAAGCCTTGGCCAGGGAGAAGGAAGCATACATGCAGACATAAATAGCCTTTCCAGAGACTGTGTAAATATACTGTTGCATTTCCTTACAAAATAAAACACTAGAGGTCAGATATCATTACAAACACCAGTATATCCCTTAGGTGAAAAATTCCCCAAACCAGCTACCCTCATCTCTGAGATCCCTGGGACTCCACAAGAGCCTGTCTTCTCCAGCTTGGAAAGATAGCCAAAGCCAAGTTGTGTGGTCTCTGTGCCCATACCTGCCTATGTCCTTAGCTTCCCCTATGTCCTTAGCTTACCCTCTGTTCCTCGCAGTGGTATTTTCGGTTTGTCCCTCTTTGTCTTGAGGCTGATAACTTTTTTTTTTTCTCCATACCTTCAGACAACATGAAGGCCACCTCACCTCAGTTTTGGTAAAACACCATCCCCAAGCCCTTCATCTCCTGTAGGTGACAGTTCACACCGCTACCTTTGCCCTGGGGATGACCCAGTCCAGCTCGTGTGTCTGTGCAGGTTATTTAGTAAGTGACAAATACAGCTGTTCTAGGTGTAAAATCTCATTGCACCTGTCAGGATCCACCAGCCTTACAAAGCGGGTCCCCAAAATGCCCACAGCAGTGTTGGCATATCCATCTTTTCATAAAAGGCCATAGACACAAGACATGGGTGGAATTTCTTGGCCTGTCTTTTTCATTTGCTTCCTGTGTTGGATTAAGACAGCCTATTTTATATAAATAAAAGGTATATAAATAAAGAAAATCATACAAGAACTCTACACCACAGGCAGTTCTACACCTAGCTGACCAAAAGATGTTATTATAGGGACTTGAATTTGTAATCTATTGAAAAATATGATGCTACTGCAATGTTTTTACTAGCTATTTTAATGGAATTTTTAAATGAAACCAGGAACATTTTAGAAGTATGATCAGTCGGATCATATCAGGTGAATTTTTGATTAGTGAATATATATCTCATTTTTGTTAAATGAGAATAAAAAGATATGGAAAAGCAAGACTAAAAACAAAAAAGCAGAATAAAAAGAGTAAAGGGAAAGCTTTTAACTTTTTCTTGCATTAAGGTGAGATATTTTTAACCATATGCCTGTGGGCATAATACAAGTCTCTCTATAGCCTAGGCTTTCTGGGAGAAGGTTCAGTGAAAAGTACATTGCATTTTATCTGAATGTAGATCTACAAACTTTCTCACTATGAGTTGGGCTCACAGATTAGTTACACACGCTTCAACTGCAAACTTCGTATTACTCTATGGTTATTTGTCATCTGTTTATATTGTAGCAGTTCTAAGTTGCAATCCTCAAACTAGAGCCATGTGGTGGACACAGCTAGCACACACAAGCTTTATGACAAAGACCTGGCAATCCAAACATAAAAACAAGAGACAAAAGACATTGAAATAAGTGCTGGCTGCAGAGAAACAAGAGCACACTGTGGATCAGCATCACGTACAGTTTTAAAGAGGTCTAGTCAAAATTTTAGCTTGGACTGAAGGAGGTGGTTCTGCAGCACAGACATAGCTCAGGAAACATTGCAGAGCTGACAGGGTTAAACTTTTGTTCTTGGCCAGGGCTGCTGAGAGATAAGAGGTAGAGAGGAACAAGAAGGCAGCCAACAGCAGAGCTACCTAGAGTGCTGCAGAGAGTTGATGAAGCAGCAGGATGTACCTCACTGGGTAATTAGAGAATGACAAATTGCAAGGGAATCAGAGGAGGATGTTCTAGTTCCATCGTTAGTGTTGAGATATCCTCTTAAAATGAAAAACCTTTAGTTTAATGGTCTATGAGGTAATTTGTTCTGAGTGTGACCTACTCCCACAGCTCCATGCCAGAAGGCGGTACCATCAGATTCTTCCACATGAGCTTCAGGGCAAGTACAAAACAGAAGATAACCTGCAAAGAGTGTCTGGTTTTTAGCATTACTACTTAAACCAGTTAGAATAACAGAACATACTTTACCTCTCAAATGGATTTTGCTGTGGCTTAATCCCAAAAGAGAATGTCTAAGGCACACACCTATTTGCCACCATGAAATTCTCTTTCTGAGTACTATAATGTTCTGCTTTCATCTAAACATCCCAAGCTTTGTAAAAGCTTATCAACAGGTTTCAGAGTGTTGTGATTTTATAGTTTGAAAAGTTAAGTGCTTGGTATTTGTGAGCCATGGGCTTCACCGAGCTAAATTTGCCTTACCACAAGGAATCCACATAGCTGGACAATTTCCTCCCATCTTTCCATCACACACCTAGGCAGGCACCCAGTTTTGGAAGATGCTGAATTAGTCATGTGACAATGCTTGTGGCTATTAGGAAATAACTCTCACATCTGCTTTCTTGGCATCACACAAAAAATGCACTTACACATCAGAAACGTGGCTCTTAGGAACATTAAAGGTGTGCACAGTGCTTAAACCTAACCACTACTGTTGAGGCAGTTTTTTAATGCTATTCTTCCCCCAGCTTTGTGTTCCAGCTGTATTTTTCTCTAGTGGAAGGAAACCTCACTCCCAACACCAGCGCCTGCTTCTATTGAAGTCAGAAATGAAGATGCCACCACCTTGGGCTAGAATCTCAAAGGGTATAAATCAGCATAACCTCTGTCTCCACTGCATAGGAGACACACCAATGCCCGCTGGTTGCAGATCTGCCCTTGCAGGTTCATACACCATCTGCTCGCAGTTTGCCGATATCCCGGATTAAGAATGGGAAGACACGAAGATGGTTTCTGAGGTGATGAGCACTATGTGGCATGGCTATATTTACCTTGCAGTGCTAGGCAAGCTGCAAGTTGCCACAGAGAAGCTGATGTCACCTGGGAGTAAAAATCTGTAGGAACTTGCCAGCTCTCTACTATATCAGAGGTAAGGGCTTACATTTCTCTTTCAAGTTCATTCACTCCGTGGCAAACCAGTGCTGGAAGACTTCAAAGTCTTCCCTTTTTTCTGTGGGGATCAGCAGTTTCTCAGCTTGTGGTGGGATGAGTAATCAAAGGTTTGTAAGCATGCCATAGCATTTACAAGGGGTATAATTAATACATGATAATGTACATATATATTCATGGATGTGATTTCTGAGCTTTCTGCAGTCCATGTGCAATGAAAGAAAAGAATGAATGTAAAATTTCTCCAATTTGATGTGACATGTTTTACAGCCAGAGCTTACTCTTCCCAAAAGTGTAAATAACTCTGTAATATACAACCAGAAGAAGGGATCACATACAAATAACTAAGAATTATTGCATGCCTAAGTTCTAATGAGTGTCCCATGAATGAAGCAAACTCTACACCTGGCTCTGAAAACCTTCCTGCCTGCTTCAGTGGTATTTTTGTAATATAATTTCTAATTTTAAAATAGCATGCAATAAGACACTAGGGTAAATTAATCCAGCACAAAGGAGACAAACAGTGTTAGACACACCTTTCCTTCAGACCCAGTGTTTGGAATTTTTTCACCCTGCTTACTTCATGCCTTATGTCAGCCTTTGCATTTCCATCATAACAATTCTTGCTTTTCCATGTCATTAAGTGCCAGCAGTGGCAAGAGAGAAAATGTTACCCTTTCAGGAGCTCTTTTTCCAACACATTTCCCCAATCCAAATTGGTCAATCACAATTTTAGGAACCATATTATGTTGTGCATCCAGTAACCAAATGTGAAAACCAGTGAATATTTGCAGACTTATTTCTTGCTTTTTTATTTTCTCTCAAGCACAATACATGTGGTGAAAAGAAATAATTTACTTCAGACTGTCCCTAAGAAAATTAAACAGAGTTATGTTAAAGGTAAGGACTCATGTCCTGGTCCCTTATGATTATTCAAAATTGTGTGAAGAACTATAAGAGACTTTTTCTCCTAATTGTGTCTATCTCAAATTTTTCAAGAAGGGATTACCATTTTCTCAATTTGTACATGTCCTTTGGGAGCTCCTCTTGTTTGGAAAGCAGTGCTGTGATTCAATTCCAGCTCCAAAGCAGCACAAAGAGGGACACTTACTTCCTCAGGCTGAAACAAATCTGGCCTGGTCTGAGGGGCTGGAAACTGGCTTGCAAAACCAGGACCTCAAAGACCCAGCTCAAAGTTGATCACTCCCTTTCAGACAATGGCAAAAACTTGGTCCCCATGGAAATAAGTGGCAACGTTTCTGCTGACAATCTGTTTTAGCCCAGAAGAATCATAACTGGCCCTTCATTTTCTAGGCCATGAATCAAATACAAACACTAAGCCATTTTGCCATGTTGTCACAAGAGGGGGGAAAACTGATAAATGAATTTTAAAAGTGTTCACCCATGTGGAAAGAAAATGCCAAGGTGCAGGGCATGCGTGCTTACTGTAAGCAGATGGGTCAGAAAATGTTCAAACCCTGCCAATAATCCCAGAATTTTGACTCAGCTTCTGTGTGTGGAAAATCTTGGTATGAACTGAGGGAAGTTGATTCCTGGAGGAAATAGGCCTCTGAAATATCAAGGATCCTTTCTAAGGGTCTCCTCCACCCCAAGAGCACCAGGACTATCATGTATCAGCAAAGCATGAGTAGCAGAAGAGATGCCCTGAAGGTCCCAAGGTCATCAAATGACTGTTAGTATTTTCCAGGATTTTTTAATCTCTAAAAAGACCTGGTGATGGCATCAAGCTGGTGCTAGTCTTCTTTCCTTCTGCGGCACTTGTTTGTAGGAGTGTGCCAAGCTCTGCTTCAGTAAACTGACGTGATCCCACAGTCAGGTGGTCTCAGCCCCAAGCAGAACCACAGCTTCACAACCTGATGATGGTCAAGGACCATGAGCTTACTCAGTTTATCCCTGAACACGTGCAGGTTGACAGCCCTTGGTCTGAGCCTGCCCTCCTGCTTTTCAGCAGAGCTGGAAGAGCCAAGGACCCATTTATTCTCCATGAAGACAGGATTTTTAAGCTGTTGTTCACTTTCCTGTGGCAAGGCTGCCGCAACCCGCCTGGCACACCCTCCCCTGGATATTCAGTGTGCAGGCACAGCTTGGAGTCTTCATGGCACAGAAACGTCCAGGTGGCAAATCTGCAGAGGAAGTTGTGGGGATGGGACCCAAACACGGCAGTAATTGCCTGTTTGCAGCGTCACATTTTAAAGCTTGGGGTTGTGTAGGAGGGGATGTGTGGTTTATTTTGCACCAAGGAACAGATACACTGCTGAAAGGGCACACTCCTATGCCTGACTCCTGCTTTTCTAGGTATTAGATGGAGGCATGCTGTAACTCTCAAATCAAGCAATTAATCACATTCCCTAAACACTGTCGACAGAGGCTTGTTTCTCATTAAACCACCTGAAAGCAGATCTCCCGATGGTCTCCAGAGAGAAATAAAGAAGGAAGGTTTTTGTTTCCAGAGAGAGTTCAAAGGCAACAAAGCTAAAACTGCTGAAACAGAAATAATTATCATTATGGTTTTTTTTCTGCAGTCTGAGATAAACTCACCAAGTGATATCCTTTGGAGGGAAAGCACTACAGCACTGGTAGACACTAGTCTACTAGACACTAGTTACTATTTCACGTCTCCCACAGGAGGTGACAGGAGGGAGCTTGAGAAGCGCCAAATTATTGGGACAAATACCTTACTCTGAGCTCCAGAGATGTAGATGGGCATGAACTCATGGAGGTCAAATACAGAGTTACAGGTTTACACCAGCATAAATCAAGACTGGTCCCACATCTGTTCAGTGAAATATGATCAGACAAGCAAACACAGATGTGGAGAGGGAAAGAGGGGAGGATGGAGAGAGCCAGGGAGAGAGAGAGAGAGAGAGAGAAAGCTATACACCTGAATTTTCATACTCGCTTCTGTCAGCTGGCCCAGATGACCAGTACAGTGCTGATCTGAATCAGCAGAAGGGAAAATGCTTACAGTCGAAAGCATCAGCTTTCTTATGCAAATAGCAGATTAAAACCCTTGCAGCTGGTGGAAGTATAGGAGGTTTACTGTTGCCTGCAGTTTTTTCTGTTTGTTTTTTTATCTGTTTGTTTATATGTATTCCCTCTCTATTAGTAAAATGCACCTGTTTGTGTGAAAGGACACAGCTACAGGACTTTGAATTCATTGTTTCCCAGAGTGTAACTTATCTCTGTGCTTCCTGAAAAATTGCTAGTCTGGCATGCTAAAGAGCTAGGCTGTGATCAAGCAGATAGGAGAGTCTTGGGAAATGCATGTAGAAGATTTCCTGTCTGTTAGCCCTTCGATGGCCTCAAGAACTTCATTACAACTTTCCCAGGCCCTTGCTTTTGCAGCATTCATTGACTCCCAGTGGCTCTGTGCTAGGAAGTATTGGCTGCACTGCTCTGTGATGAATATGACCAGACCTCTGAGATCAGTCATGGGTGCTGCTGAAAACCTTGTCACTACTTCCTTTAGTAAATCAGTTTTTCTTCAACTCTCAAGCATGAAGTGGAAATGAGTTTTCCCTGCTCCTGCATTTGCACACAGTTTGGTTTTGCAGAGAGACATCCAGGTAACCCTGCAACCCAAGGGGGGTTAATCATACACTCTATTTCCCACAGACAGCCAGCACTGCTGAGAGAAGGGTCACACAAGAAATGGCCAGGATGTGTCAGGAATGAGGCAGACCCCACCTTCCCTCAGTCTCTACAGCCACAGAGAGACAGGAAGGATGATGTCCCATATTTCCCTCAGCATGGACAGTTGAATGATACAACACCACTTGGGCTTCAGGGGGAGAGGCATGCAGTTGTGTTGGCCAGACACTCAAGAATCTTTAAAGTTCGTAACTGCTTTTTTTTTCCAAATAATTTTTCCTGGCTGTCAAAACAGAAAGTCACTCAGATACTGATACCAGAATATCAAAAGAAGCGATGACATTTAAGAAATTGAACAAATGGGTACATCATCCTCAGATGTGGCAGATGCCAGACATACCCCACTAGCCTTTACTCTTTCCTTTAGCAAGGTTGAAAAAACCCTAATTTTCATGATTAATGAGAAAAAACATATTGAAAATGCCAAATAATTCATCATCTCAGGTCAGTGCAGCTCTGACATCCTACTCTTCATACCAAAGAATAGTAGAGGTGATTTGGTTTTCAAAAAAGGGTTACTAATTGCTCACTGTCAAACAGCTCATCATCTCCTCTTGGCTATGATTTGCTAATCTGTTGCATCCATTCCTAAAGCCTGTCCTTAAGCCATCAGCTAAGAACAGTGCAGTACCCAAATGCTGGAGTCTTTGCTCACATGCCCTGAGCCTCAGCATCATCTCCTAATGCTATGTGCTAAACCCCAGGGTAGAAGCTGCACACTGTGGCAGGAGGAGTCTGAAAATTTTCTCCCCAGAAGCTTGCTTAATGCTCAGTATGCAGGATCAGACATTCCTTTTGCTGGTGCTAGATCCAGCTGTCAAGATTTGTCTTCCTGAACTGGCCCTAGCAGAAGTGGTCAAATTCTTTAACCTCCTTGAGAAACTAATTCTTCAAACATCGCTCAGATGGTCATTAAATAACATGACTTCATCCCCTGCTGGCAGCTCCACATGGGAGCTAGGGATGTGGCTCCTGGGAGGCAGAAACTCACCCCTGAGCTGTGGCTGCAGCCAGCAGTCCCAGGCAGCCCCATCGAGGTCAGTGGAAGAAGAATCAAATGCCCCTACTGTCTTTGTCACCCCTGTGGGTGACTCGTGTGGTCTGGCAATGGCTTTTGCACCGCTGGTGCTTCTGTCCCTGGTAAATTAAGGGACCACTGTGTATCTGGCTGACACTTCCCCAAAGGCTGACAAGGGGATTGGTACCAGGGCCATTACAGCCAATGTGACTCTAACCCTTTGTTTCAATAGATTTCTTTAAAAGCTCAAAGAAAACCCTACATAACCTCAAACTACACATCGGTGCAAGTGAACGAACTTGAAATTCAACACTCTGTTTGAAAATAATTAGTAGGATTTAAATGATAATAAAGAGACACAAATTGCGTTCAGTTTATACCATAGCTGATGTGCAAAAATACCTGTTAAGATCACAAGTTTTCAGCAACAAATTCTATGTTAGCTAAGATTTTATTCTGTGAAAAAATGTGGACTGATGTTTATCATATTATAGATCCTCGGTTGCCTCAGATATTATTTCTAGATAGCATGTGAAGCCAAGGCTTGTGTCCTTCAGTCCGAAAAGGATATCTTAAGAGAAAATATTCCAGCCCATCTCCTGAATCTACTACCCTCAGAAGATTAGCAAAATTGAAGGTGGAACAAAACAAATCATCCAGCGAAGCAAATCTCCACTTTGGCATTATACTTACGGTAATGCAGTTACACATTGTCCCCTACAGAGACCAGTGAGTGCATAATAAAATCTGGGGTAAAGAACGGGGATCACTAAAATAGCACTGATAGAAAATAATTCCTTGTAATTGCAGAGGATGTAATTTGAAAGAAGAGTAAAGACTTATTTGTTCACAGCAGTAAATGTATGCTAAATGCCTTCTAAGTCAGAATCAGAATTAAGGAGGTGGTAAAACCCCAAAATGGAACCTTAAGGCTGTAATGGAGCAATACAGACAGTAAAGGTTTGATATGATGGTACATGTAATGGGACAGATTAAATTTAATAGGAATTCCCACAAGATCAGAGAGTAATCTTAGTGGAAGACGTTGACTAGAAGCAGTTGATCCAGCCTCCTTCTCAAAGTACAGCTAACTCCAGGTTAAGTCCTGCTACCCAGGATCTTAGCTACAGACATTTTGAAAATATCTGGGGATAGAGATGTCACCGCCTCTCTGTACAAGCTGTTTCAGCATTTGTTCTCCACCTTGGTAAAGCTTTTCTTTTAAATGCAGTAGGAGTTCCCCTTGCTGCAGTTCCCATCTGTTGCCTCCTGTCTTCCACGGGGCAACTCTGAGAGAAGTCTAGCCCCACCTCATGAAAAAGTTTAAGTCATAAACTGTAATATTTCAGTCTCTGACACACCCCCTCCATATTCCCCATTAGACAGGTGAAGACAGCAGTAAGATCCCAGCTCAGATCTGCCATCCATGGACCAAGCCGTTGGGGTTACCTTTGACTCTTCTTGTACAGCTCCCACTGCATCCTTCTGTGGACCCCTGAACTCCAGTTTCCAGCAACTATCTTGTGCTGGGTCCCCTAGCTGGACATAGTATCTTAAAATAGCATCACGTGTACCAAATGGAGCAAAGTAATTGTTTCCCTTGACCTACTGGCTGCTCCACTGGGCCCATCACTCCTTTTCTGGGTCTCCAGGTCCCTTGGGTCTGGATCTCTGGGATTTCTGCTGCTGTTCAGCATTATTCCAGCACAGATGCAAGACTTTGAATTTTTCCCTATTGACAAATACCCTGTCCATTTTGATTTTAGGAGTAATCAGAGAAGTCATGTCAAAAGCCTTGATAAATAAGTCAAGTCATAAATTCAGTAATAAGTGCCAGGGAAAGAAATTAAGGCATAAATACAGAACACGAATGCCTGCCCCTGCCCTATTTAACAGTTTTAGCACCAAACAACTCCTGAGACATCCCTGGGCATTTTCACATGTAAGATGCAAAATGCTTTGCCAGTATCCAAGCTCTATTTCGGCCAGTTAGTTTGTATACCACAAGCATTGCAGTCACAGCTGTATGGCACTCACTACAGCTCATTCTCCCTGCCAAGGGACATGTGGCTCTTGAGGTTGTCACAGCTACATTTTGTCTGGTTTCCCAGGTATCTGATTTATACCTACCTGAAAGCTTCTAATCCTTTTAAAGGTGTTGATTGGTGTAGCTATATTCCAAGAATCTTCAGATACAGATAATTTCAAGAGTTATCATTCAGTTATTGTCTCATTAAGGAACACAGACAAATAAGGACCTTGGGGAAAATAAAGACTAATTTGAAGACCAGGAAGGAAGAACAGTATCTGACGGTGATCTAATAATGAACTCTAGGAAGGCTTTCCTGCAAATATTGTAAAAACATAACAGCATCCCACTGTGTACTGCTAATGAAAGGGAAAAGTAGTTCTTTACAGAAAAGACGGCAAGTATCTTTAAGATCAGCCAACAACATAGAAAACCCCAGAGTCAAGGAGCAGGGACCAAGCCAAAATTTTATTTGGACATCTACTTAAAACTGAGAACACATCTAAATTGTCATTGAAATCAAGTAGGAGGTAACTAAATACACGTGTTCAGAAACTGTTCATGTAAGGCCAGCCTGAAGTAGGAAACTATACTCTGGATGAAACTGTTCTATGTGTCTAAAGATCTACATGTACTTAAGAGATGGTACAGATTTCATTTGCTTCAAGGTTCAGAACTGGAGCAGAGACAAGTGTAAATTTACTTAAATTCACTTGAATTTCATCAAAATCTGGGGACATTCTTCCTAGAAGGTTCATTTATCTTCTTACTTTTCTAGCGACACGGTAACTGAATTAGTACCTCCAGTCTATTCCAGTCCTTTCTATTTAAAATGATGTCTATTTTTAATTTAAGCATGTTCATTTGATCAAAACCATCCAGCCATTTCTGTGAATTTATCAATTTTCTCTTAAACATTTATTTTTTCACATTGTGGATTAGACTATACTTTTCTTTCTGAAAAAAAGAAAAAAGTTTTCTAAATCAAAGCAAGAAGCTTCAAGCAAGTCTCTCATTAGCAAAAAGAAAAACAGAAATAAATCCAGACTCATTCAAAAAGCAGGCTGCAGTCTTTTCTAATTACTTCCATAACCCTAAGGAAGCCGCATTTCCCAAGAGAGCATATGAGATAATTCTTAAACATTAAGAAATGAGAGGAAAATGCAGCAGATTTAGCAGGCAAATTAGAGAGAGAGAGAGGATTGAGCACCTGGGAAAGAGACATGCTTCAGCATCCATTAGACTGACTATTTTTTCTCACAATCTGGAGAAAAACATCCACCACTTTTCATTCCACATTCACATAGGCAGTTCAGAGAGTTTTACACTACAAATAACTCTGTAAAAAAAAAAAAAAGTATTTCAAGTCCCTGATTGCTATATAAGCAGCAGACTCAGGTATGAAATTTTGCCAAGAGTGCCTAGAAAATGACTTTTTAAAATAGGAGCCAGGATGAGAACTGTGCTACAGAAACATTTGATTTAATAGCACTCAGAGAGTTAATCCTTGCTTTTGCCCTCTACCTATTTAGATGAAAATGCCTAATTTTGTCTTACTACTAGGAATCATAGGAACTAATCCTCTAATCATGAAAGGCTGGGAAATTGCTCTCCTAAAACATAGAGCTGTTGGGCTTCTGCAAAATTTCACTTGGAAGCACTGTGATGACTTTTCTTCTACTGTACAAAATGTATGCAGTTTTGAGAGGTTGATTTCTTTTCAATTAATACTCATAGAAAACACTGTGAGCAATTTTTGAATTTCTTTTTCTAGCAGCTGTGATTCCAGTGCCACCAGGTAGTCACAAAACAACTGTGGCTCCTCTGAGGCAATGTATTCCCACTTCTAAAAGCTCAAAAGAAAAAGTTCATATAATAGTTTTTCATAGGAGAGGTTATGAATCTTTTCCTCTCTCTTGTTTTTGAATAAGGCTTTGAAAAATTGGGACTCTTCACGTCCCCATGCCAAGGTGGAGGGAGAACAGGAGTGGCAGTGGAAGAGCAGATGCCCACCACCACATTCACCACCCTCTTTGGAGGGTGTTGCTCTTATGTGTGGACCCTTATACCTAAAAAACTTTCACTATGAAGCTCAGGGCACGTGCTGAAGCACTCATAGAGAACTGGGCACTAATCTCTCACCATCAGGCAGAGCAGAAACGATTTAATGCTGTTAAAGATTTCAAGCCCTGCTATAACAACAGCAAATGCTTATTGAGCACAGGGAAAATGATTTGAAATTACATTTCACTGCTTCCTTTGAGCTCAGCAGCACCCAACAGACTTCAGTAAACCAGACAGGAGGCCTAACTTTACATACATACTCATAGAATAAGCTATCCCCTCTCTCTTTGCTTGCATAAAATTGTGTATCCATACAAATACCCTCAAAGCTATGATATGTTTCAGCTTCATAGGATAACATTGAAAGATACTCTTTAATCTTAATCAGTTTCAGGGATGAAGTAGCTCTTCTGGATTCCTAAATCTTGTAGTAATGAGGGAAGTTTGTATCATTGATTCTGGCATTCTCTTACTAAACAGTGACACAGCTAGATGCTGATTTTGATTATCCCTTTCTTCCTTCCTTTTTTAATGCATATTTTTAGCACGTGTGGAGGCATCGCTTTTCATATACTAATAATTAATTTTACCTGAAAAGCTGTCACAAACAGATTAAGGTGAGGATCTCTCTCTTCCCTTGTTTCTCATCCTGCGCACATGCACATTAATTACAAGCAGAAAGCACAAATGACACTACATACTCCAGAGCATCTGTTCAGGCCTTAATTAATCCAACCCTCTCTCAGTCCCCATGGCAACAATGCTCAGTAGACTACCCTGATCTGGAATATTCAATAGAGCATTTTACATTACATATTTTATTCAAATTACGGGTGCAGAACTACTCCTGTGTTAACATAGTGCCAATGCTGATGTGAACAGAATGAGTCCTTGCTCCACTTGACCCCTCCTCATACATTACCTCATTAGAATGTATAATAGCATTCGAGCTAAGTCACATTAAAGCAGACACGCTCATTTCCACAGTCTAGAAAGAAGTCCATTACCACTTTTTTACGTTCAAAAAAAAATCAGGCTTCATAAAATGAATAAGAATACTTTGCAGTTCTGCACCTGCAATTCATATCATCAAAGTGATTATGAAAATATTAGGAGCAAAAAATAATTTCCTTGGTGTATTTCTTATCTCACTAGTCCTCTTATCTTGTCGGCTTAGGCTCCAAACACATGTTTTGGCAAAATGTGATCCCCATCATTTAGATGTTAATATGGGCTGGAGAGGTTGTTTCAGCTAATGGAAGAGCCGCTAATTTCAGTCATTCCGTGGGCAAGGGGCCCCAATTCTCCGTTTTCTTTTGTACCTAGCTACACTGAAGGAGGCCCTGGATTGGATTTCTCCACCATGACAGTGCCAGGACTCCCTCCCAGGAATTAAAATCTTGTCTCATCCCCACCCAGGGAAGGCAGTCCTTATGGCCAAAGGTCAGTTGCACACCATTGCCCACAAGACAGCTTTTCCCATAGCCAGCACAGCACTGGGAGGCTGTTTAGGTAAATCCTCTTAGGCCAGCCTCAAAGCAAGAACCACTGCTATCTCAGCTGTTCCCCACTTCACACCAGGCCTTTCCTCAGCGACAGCTGTGGGAAGGGGCCAGCATAGGACCCCTCTGCCTCTAGGCCAGGCTCCCTTGGTGGGGCTAGAGCAGAGAATTAAAAAAAAGCCTAAAAAAACCCACCAATCAACCAACCAACTAAACAGCAAAAACCTCCAAAAACCCCCATGACAACTGACTCAAGTAGGCACTTTGATAAAACTGTGGATGAGAAGGAGACAGGAGCAAACAGCTTTAGGCTGTGACGGTGCACCAGTGACAAGTGGGTGGAGAGAATGTAGGCTTGGAAAACCTCTGAGTGTTTGCATCTCTTACACCCCTGCATCTTTCCTCTGGGTATTAAATCACAACTTCAAACTGACAGCATACAGAGCTAGAAAGAATTATTTTGCTATTGTATGCAGACAACTATGTTGGTCTGAAAGTATGCACAAATTAAATGTTAATCTGAGCCCAGGCATAATCTAATTATTGCTTCCTTTTGAAGTAAGAGGAACAATATTTACTGAGTAAATTATGGATGTCTAAAGGTAAAGCTTGCTTTGAAGATTAAACAACACACATGTTGTTAATTATTATAACCATACTTGACCCTTGTTACTTTGCAAAAATTTGAACACATTTTGAATTTTCACAGGGATGTTGCATTTTAGAAGGCAGTACTTCATATCCTTGTCAATTGCCTTTTATTACATGGCAACATAAAAGAGAGCACCAAATATACAAGAGGCTGATTGTGTGATACGTGTAGTGCATAGTTTCTCTGCAATACAGAGTAAACCCCCTCTTTTAGCACAGAGGGGCTGCTGGAAGCATGAGGAAGCCATCCTTACCAGCATGGGGCATATCTGTGGGCTCCTCACACCCTAATATCGCTGCCCCTGGGGAGACAAACCCTGGCCAGATGCTTGCTGCAAAGGGCCCAGAGCATCCTGATTTTGTGCTGAGGAGGCAATCATGACAGAGGCAAGACTGTCTCCAGGAGATGAGACAATCTAATCTCATTCTCCTTCTCTGCCAACTGTGGTATGAAATACGTCCTGCTACCTGTCCATAAAATTCTATATCCCAGTCCATCTTAGTCAGCTTTACTTTCATCATTAGAGCCACCCAGTAGTTTAATTATACACTAAACCCACGTTAACAAAACCCATAATCAAATAATAACAATTGCTATAACAATGTATCTTCACAGAATACTTATACAGGTGGTTTTGTCAGTGACTCCCTGAATGCTGCACAAAAGAAGCAGCTTCTGCTATTGCTTGTGCTGCTTATTTCCACAATCACTTATTTTCGAGCCCCTATCACTTTGTCTGACAGTTCATAATCTAACTTTGGGTGGAAGTGAAGCATTTTGTTGGAGTCTGTCAAGCTTGGATCCAGATCTGCACATTCCAAATATCTGACATCTCTTTTATGTTCAGGACCACCCCTGTAATTACCCCAGAACTGCTGATGGAAGTGGCAGAAATAATAGGTTGGAAACATCTGACCAATGTTTGGGGAAATTTTTCTCCTTATCAGAAGGCAGTTGTGAAATTAAGCGGTGAGCATAGTTGACTTCCATTTAATTGAAATTATAGATGGAAGGACTGCATTCTGGCAAATTTCAATTGTCCAGGCGTTCTGAATTTCAAATTTCCCAGAAGGAAGAATATTTTGAGTTTGGTATCCCCAAGCCATGCTGTTACACATGATCAGTGTACTTGAGAAGTATGATGGAGTCCCTGCCAGCTCATGGGGTCTTTAGTTCATGAGACTCCAACACAGTCCTGCTTGCAGGACAAGCAGAAGTAACTAATCATTTACCAATAAACGAAACTTCTTTCCCACCTATTAGTCATTCCGTATCTTGTCCTTGAAAGTTGTTATCTTGATCCCTTTGAAAAATTATGCTGTAAATTAAATGAGAACAGCTGGAGTCAGAATTAGAAATTGAAGTTCTGCTGTGCAAATTGTGATTTCCAGTAAAACAGCTGATGCACCCTACCTTCTGCCAATAATTACTTTGTGTGAAATATCCTTCGGTGCTCAGCATTTATTTTACATGCCAAGAGAGGTTTCCCAAGGCTGCAAGCTATATCTCTCACAGCCTGCACACAACCATTCAGCTTCAAGATAGGCACTGAAGGGATGACAGCCAGACAGGAGAGTGACCTGAGCGATGCACAGGTTGCCGCAGGGCCCCACCACTCTGCTGTGTGGCAAAGCAGGGTTGAACATGCAGCCAGCTCCCAGCATGACCTGTGGCACCAGCTTCAGTGACACCAAATGGCTTGGTCCTCCCACAGCCAGGTTTTCCAGACTACCAAGCTGCTGGCACCTTTGAACTGATATCCATGCACAAGCCCTGGAGCTGGAACCCTTCCCTCAGCACCCATCGTTCCACTTACAGGCCATCCAGAGGAATATGCCTTGTAGCTTACCTGAAACATTAAGACGCATCTGTGGTTTCTGAGGGAATCATTCACTCACAGTCCATAGATCAGCCACAAGCATACTTTGCCTCCTGTACTCCTGAGTTCTCACTTTGTGGTAACAAGTTCTGGTTTGGAGCTGTAGATGTTTACTGAGAACTTTAAGGAAAATTATTGTGATAAATCTTCCTACAGAAAGCCTTGGCAGCAGCTGGAAGGTACTCTGATGTGTTTAAGACATCTTCCACAGCATTCAACAGCAGCAATAGGATATTTCCTACAGGCCCATGACTTAGAACCCAGGTATCTTGGATGATTGTAGCCTAAATATCAAATGAAGGTCATCTGAGGCAAGGACATCATTTCCATGGTAGGATAGCATTTTCAAACCATCTGGAAGAAGGAAGGGAATCTTACTCAGAGATACAGCTCTGTGCCAGCTTTTTCTGTTCATAGGACAAGTAAGGAGCACTGCCAGATCACAAAGTAAATCATTAATTTGATGTACGCTTCAAAGGAAGTCACACCTTAGCTTTGTACCTTCCAAGTCCTTCCTTTACCTGCAGCATTGTCACTGTCTGGCCTGGACTCAGATACAAGCTGTTTTGATACTACGCAAGTATCAGGCACTTGGAGATAATTTTATGAAGTCTGTGCCACCTTGTCAGTTTACCTGGTGTCCGGACATGGGCTTAAAATCAGACCAAATCTGGTCATATGGGACTTTGTGAAGGAAAGCAACTTCAGCAGAGAGGCAATTTCACTCTTAATGTTTTCCTTTTCACTGATATTTTGAGTATGTCACTCTGAAAACTTGCTACTTAATTAAAAGCTGGAAAGAAACCTCAGGGGATAGGGATAGTTACCCTCCACTAACTGAAAGCAGGAGATGCTCAGTCAGTGCTATTAAAGTTATTTTTGTCCACTTGGCTGCTTTGTATCTGGAATTGACCTATACTGGCTTGTTTTAGCATTCATTCAGCAATGCTAGGACAAACCTGCATGTAGGAAATGGGAACGGTTTTCATTTCAGATGAGATATTACTTACTTTATCTAGGAGCAACACCAATTTTTCACGTTTCTTGCACTACTCAAAAGGAGCTTGGGTTCACAGCTTGGCCTGGGCATCTTCAATGAGCTGGACACAGGGGATGCAGACATCCTGTTTGTTCACTTGCATGGGAAGGCCAGGGCTCACACTGATCTTCACAAGCTGTCTTCAGTTCATGCAATTGTTCATCCATGTCAGTCTTTTTTTTTTAGCATTGGTAACCAGTGTGAGTGGAAGGTTCATGCCTCTGCATAGCTATTGTAGTATGGCTCGGCAGTTTTACAGAAATCTGATAAGACATTTCCCTTGCGTCTGTTAAGCCTCCACAGGAGAAATTCTTTGTTTGAACTTGCATGCTTTACTGTCCCTTTTGTAAATACCTGGTACTTGCTCTCTCTGGCACTGAAATTAAAAAATGTGGCATCTAACCAGCTCTCAAATTATCAGTCAGTCAGTAAGTTGTGTGATAAATAGACTTTTTTCCTCTGAATAAAAAAGCTAGTTCCATAAAGGAGCTTAGAAATACCTGATTAGAGCGGATACTCTTCCTGCCTGATCTACAACCAGAGTACCTTTTTCATGTTTCTTTTCTCTTCTCCTGGTCTCTACCCAGGATATTTCAAGACTGAAACTCAGAATTTGGTGGGTGCTACAGACCTCCCTGCAGCAGAACCTTTCCATGTAACAGGTGGCAACATCCTGATCTGGGCCTGAGACTGAGTGAGGAGAAGTGGAAGAAACTTCAGCGCAGATGATCCATGGAACAAGAAACATAGCTCTGTGAACTTGGGAGCCAACTGCTGACCTGAATGGAGCTTTTTCCAACAGCGCGCTGTACGTCAGGGAAAAACACTGACATTCCCAGGTGACATACCGGGACCATTTCACCTTCACAGCCCACAAAATCCTTCCAAGTTCTTCCAATCTGTGTAGCCTTTGATGATCTCCTGATGGAAGAAGCCTAGTAGATCATTGTCTGATGCACTTTTTCAGAGCAGAGGGCTGGATTGATGACAACACTTTAGAATAATGCCAGCAAGGTTGTCCTTTGAGGTTTTTCTTTTATATTGAAGAAATCAAACACTTTCTGACATCAGCCTGCCGAAGGGAGCCTTTATGCAAAATTCAAGCCACTGAGTTCAGGCCATCCTCACAGACTTATCTCAAATGCATAAGGAAAACTGCCTCGTCTGCAACTCTCCCTTGCTTTCAAAATTTAGCCTGAGCAAGTTGTACATGTTATTTACCACAGCACAACCTCTTTTTCTTTGAATGAACTTCCATCACACAATAAAAATGTTTTTAGCAGCAATATGGCACCTTACAAAATTGGCACCTACTTGATTAAGATGTAGTAAAAAAATCTTACTTTTTTGAACTAAGTGGGTGGCACATAAATTAATGCAGCTAACAAGGCCCTCTAGGTAAAATGATTTGTGTTCCTTACATGGAAAACATTAACAGATATTTTTTTCAATCATTTCAGTAAACAAACTTTGGGGAGTTTTGCTGATAGCCTAATCTGTATTAAATTTAGTAATTTGAAAATAACACAGATGACCTTTGTGAAACATCTCTTAGAAGTGCAGCTAAGTGTGCTATTCACCTTAATACTCAAACAGTATCCAAGTGAAGGATTTGCTCTAATCTGGCCTCATTCTACAAATGACTGAATGCACAAATCCAAGGATCTGGATCCAGCACACTGTAAGCTAAGCTCTTCAGGAACTTCTTCTCTGCCATTACTATAGACTTGCTAAAAAAAAGAATTGTTGCAAGTTTTCCTTAAAAGTCTTTTCAGTTTGCTTGATATGACAACTTTACTAGCGTACAACGTTAAGGAGAAAAAGCTGGAAAAGTCTAGGTATTCTAGCAAAGAAATCCCTTCTTTGTTAAAAGATGGAGAAAAAAATTTAAAAAGAAGAAAAAACAAATAGAAGGCTCATCCTGCTGTCATGGATATTTGTAGTACAGCAACTGCTCCTTTAATTTAAACACTGAAATTAATGACTAAATTAGATTCTGAGCTTTCAGAGGCAAGATACTTTGAGAAGCATAGCAAAAAGAAAACACAATATACGGCATGAGGGAAAAACAACAGACTTTGAAAATAAGCCTACTTCAAAATAATACAAAAAAGGTGAAGAGAATTTCGGAATATATTTTTCTGATTAAAAAAGAAGACACAGCATTAATATATGCCTGACAATAAGTGAAAACATAGACTGCTAAAATAGCTGAGTCTCACTGGGGCTGTGTTTAATTTCTGCTAAGTATTAAGAAATGCCTAAATAATGGACAGAGTTCAGGGGTGCATAATACATCTCGTTATAAAGAGCACCTGCCGAGACCATACTGGCCTATACTTTAAACATTTTCTACAATTAAAATACCTAAATCTAGAGGCCACCTGTTTCCTGCCTTTGCCTTTCTGAAATGCCAGAAGTTTTACTGTAAACACAGGTGAGCAAAATAAGATGCTGCCTGATTTTAAGGGACGTAAAGAATTCGCACAACAGCTGAAGTCTGGGCCAGCCACTTTTCAGCTCCCAGCCCCTCAATTAAACTGATGAGTGAAGCAGTATCCTCTCTTCCTCTCCCAGTGGCAAGATGCTTACATGGGAATTCCCACACCAAACTGGGACAGCAGCTATCCATCCAGCAGCTTGTACTTGACAGTAACCAGTACCAGATGTTTCAGCCAAAGCCTAATAAAATGCAGAGAGAGTAACTGTGGACAAAACTGCTCATTTTTCCCCAATTTCCCGTGGGTCCCTCGGCAAGGCACATGTCCTGGGACATATAGCATCCTAGGAAATTAGTCTGGCTACTTAGAAATTTGCCAAAAAGCTGTCTAGATGGCAACCCTGAATTCATTGCTGACTGGTGAAAAAGAGAGGCTGTCCTTACTGCAGGTCCCTTAAGAGAAGTTGGATCCATATTTTAATTTTAGCCTAATTGTGAGAAGTAAGGCAAAAAAATTCTATGAATTCTAAAAGGGATTTTTTTTTTTCTTCTCTTATAAAGAGACATATTTTAAAAGTGCTGTCCAGTTAGCAGGAGTCTTAAAGGCTGGACATAGACACTGGAAACCACATCTGCAGGCCCAGTTTTTCCCTGCTGACATTTGTACACCAGTTAATACAGCTGAGGATCGTGTCCTGATCAAGTCAGGTGCTCAGCTGTTTGCCCAAGATACCAACTGAACAGTGACTCTGGAATTCAGTAAGATGAGCTCAGAAAACTCTGCTTTAGAGTATTCCCTGTAGCACACAGAGAATCTCCATCAGGAAACCCTTGCTGACAAACGTACACATCTAAAACTCTGTGCCCTGCACCAGATGTTGCACAACTCAAAGCTTAGGGTAAAATGGAAACTGTTGGCACCTGGGGCTTACCCAGACAAACGGGCGGGAGCAATCCTGCACTCCTCTGCCCCGTGAGCTGGGCAGATGTGAGGCAGCCCTGATTCAGGAGCTGTGCAGCTGCATTCCTGCTGCATCTCTGCCAATCCCATCGGACACGCCAAGCAGCGATAGGCACATCCTTGGTTTTTCCAGCTGAGATACACAAAGCACAGCTTTAGCTGTGCAGGACCAGGGACACACATCTGCAGCTGAGCTCAGTGCAAACAAGGCCTGGAGGTTTTTTTTTCCCCTCCTGTTTTCTTATTTCTTTGGAGGATCCCACAATTAATCAAAGTTACAGTTTTGCAGAAATGCACAGAACATTTATTCAGTTCGACAGAAGTGTACAAATTTTTCTGAAAGCCAAAAGGCACAAAACAGGTGCTGGTTCCTTACTGCCTAACACAGAGAGAATCCCATGAACCTGAAAGCAGAAAGCTATTTGACTCCTACATAGGAAAGCAGTGGAGTTTCAGAAGGGTTCAGTTAACTAAAGCCTACTACTTATCCCCTTTCTTTTCTTTTGACCAGTGAGATGGTTTCGTCTGGTAAATTTTAATGCATAAGGACACTTAGTGAAATGAAGTACAGTTATAATACAATAACTCATTTAGTGCAACTCTGCACAGAAACTGGCAGTAGTATCAAAATGACAGTAGGCTTTGGGACATGAAAAAACACTTAGAATTATGCAATTATGCTCAGACCATAAAAAAGATCCCCTTCTGAGCAGTTCCTGAGCTAGAAGATAAGGAAAATTACCCAAGAACTAAGGGTATACAGCACATTTGAGGGAATAGTATAGCCATCATTCTTACATTGCTGTCTTCTCGTGTTATATCACAACTGTTAGAAGGTTACTGATACACACTCTGAAATCTCAAGTAGCAGACCCATCTCTCTTAGCTCATCCTTGTAAAAAGAGGACTAGAGAAAATCAACACTAGCTTTCACAGTTCTTGGTGGCATCTTTACAATTTCAAAATGTTACGTCTCCCCTGCTACTCATTGCTTCTCGCAAAGCATTTGAAATCATGTCATAAATTAAAGATTATACTACAAAGGCTTCAAAATAACTTACTTGCTATATTTATCATGTGAATAATTTTGCATTTAATATTAAATACTACCCTTAAAGCCAGATGGTCATACAGAGAACAACTACAGATATTTAGAAAAGCAAACACAGTTATCTTTCCAAAGTGCTACTGAGATTAGAAAACAAGTCATCAGAGGTAAACAATCTCCTCCTCTACTCTGGCTCCACTTTCTGCATCCTGCAGGGTCTCAGGTTGGTGGTTCAGCTGCAGTTCGTCTGCCTGTGGTGACTGGATGGATCCCTGGTTTGGAACACTTGTTTGGGGACCCTGGGTCTGTGATGCATTCAGATCTGTAACACACAAGAGAAGGACATGTGACAATGCATCTTCTGCCATGCCCATGCCATTAAAAAAAGGAAATCCTGACTTTTTCATCAGCACCATCTTCTAGTTTGCTGCTTCTATCTAGAAAGGAAAACACTACTCCAGAACAAATTATACTACAGCCTAGTCTAGAAATGCATCTCACCCAAATTTAGTGAAATCTTTTCAAGTAATAATAATAATAATAATAATAATAATAATAATAATAATAATAATAATAGTGTAGCCATACTTCACTAAACAAACACACAATAATGGGAAGACATAAATGAGGTCAGAATTGAGCTGGAGGGAAACACACAGCATATAATCAGTACCTTTCTTAGTAATAATACAGTTGTAACATTAATACAGTTTTCATCATTACACAGAATTTTATTTGTAATCCTTCCTTTTACGGATGAAAAAGAATCAGTTGAGTAAACCCAGATAAAAGTCTGCATGGCTGGCACTTGCATTCAGCTTTTTCTAGCAAGTTTATCTGTGCTTATTGGCACAAACTACCTACTCTATTCTTGTCTTGAAACTACCTACTCTATTGTCTTGATCCTTTTGGTGTGGTGTGGAGAGAAACACTTGCACCCAAACACCAGAACATTATTTCACAAGGATCTTAATTTGTTATCTTTCCAATTTTCTCCCACAAATGCAGAGAATGAGGTACTTGTTTTCCAGCATTGCACAATGAAGACGTTTGTGATGATCCATATACAGCTTAAAAAACCAAAACAACATGACTACAGTTGGGTTTTATCCCTAGTCAACATTCTGTAGCACTTTGGCCGTCAGGAACTGCATCTCAGTAGCTGGCTTTTCTACATCCATATTTCTTCAAAGCAATTCTACCATAAAAACGAGCTGCATGACAAAGAACGTCTACCTCATGCATAGTGATAAGAAAGATCTGTAATGGATATGCTGCAATACTTTTTACTGTAATCTTAGCCTGACCAACTCTTCTATTACATCAGGAGGGTTGGATGTTCATAAAGGACTCTGCAGAAAGAAGGAGAGCTTGGAACCCCTTGCACTGCATGGGTTACATGGGTGCATTACCTTGCACTGCACAGTAATGCCAGAAGCACGCAAACCGAGAACTGGGGTTCTTTGAGCCCTGATCATTCATGCAGAGCTGAAGAGACATTTCATGCTTGCTCTGGCCCCTACTTCTCACATGTATGTGCAATGAAAATCTATTATCAAGAAACTATTTGAGTTTTTACACATCATGTCACTTAACTGGTGGTAATTCATAATGACACCTGCCCACATTTGGCATTCCCCTAACACGTGACTTTCACCAGCCCTGTTCACTGAGGCAGGAGTTCAAGGTAAAACAAGCTTGCTGGCACCCTGAAAAGCCTAGGCTCTCTGGCTGCTCCCTGGCATGGGGTGTGTGGAGCAGTGTGGGGTGATTATGCAATGGGCATGTGGGAACACATCGTATTGCAGCCTCTGCCTTCAGCATCTTCTTCTCTTTGATACTCACACAGCTGGGGAGAGCAAACAGGCTTTGGGGCTGCAGCTTCCAGCATAAGCCACATGCATGTTATTCTTGCTGCCAAGACTGCAGGGTCCATGGCAGGGGCAAGGTATTTATAAACAAGCTTACTCATAGTGGGATAACACAGAATGTTACAAAAATTAGTCTCCAGTTGTCTTTCTTTTACTGTTTTATACTGGATTAAGTTTTAGTCTTGAAAATCCAGAGTTAGTCTTGATTGAAGGTGAGTTATTTGCAATATGTAACACAGCAGGACTTGACTCCCTAACTTAGTTGAACAGCTCTGATTTTTAAAGATGATGTCTGCATTTATTTCTTTCTGATAGTCATATTAGAAAAAGATTACAATTTGCAGCCCACAAAAGAAAGCAGAAATATGTCTGCTTTTCTTTATGAAAACTGGATACATTTGGCTTGTTTATTCATTAAAAAGAGCCCTACTAGCAGACATGCCTCAGCTTTGAAACACTTTTATTTTGGGGTAATTTTACCCACATTAATATTCCTTTTAAGTCCTGTGAGTCTATTCACATTAACAAAGTTATGTGCGTAAGAATACCAAGGAGTAAACACTTACTTGCAAGATCTGTTTCCAAAGTTTATGAAGTACATAATTGGAGAAGCCTAATTACAAATTTGAAAATATACAGAAAAGAAAGGGAAATACCTTACACGCAGTTATTTTTCACCATCAAAACGAAACAGTAATTGCTTCACCAATTAAAACAGTAGCTGTTTCCAAACCATTTCTCATTAACTGTTACAACTATAAGCAGCAGAGCTGAGCAGTGGAAACTGTCAGCACTCTGGAAAAACAAATCAGATTCTGTCACTATCAAAATTACTTATTTATCACTAGTTTAGCTCCTTTTTTATTCTTTTTTTTTTTTTCCCTAAATATGTTGCATCTGGAAAACCTGAAGAGCAGGAGAGCACCCTGGAGTGAGAGCTCAGCTGCTGCTGGGGTGGCGAGTGGCTTCAGGCTGGGAAGGTTGTGCTTAATCCAGCTGAGGAGGGAAGGGGCTGGTTTTGGATGCACTTCATGTGGCACTCAACACAGACTCTGCCTAATAAACGCACAATGTGTCCCCAAGGCCAACACACTCAGCTTGCCATCGGGGAGGGTGGCTGCAGTGTCTCTGCCCCGCGCCATGCTGGAAGCAGCTGAGCCAGGAGACCAGCTGGTATCACAGGCGGCAGCGTGATGTGCCCCGAGAGCAGATGCGTGTGAAATCTGGAAGTGTTAGAAATGGTAACAACAGTTTCAGGTGAAAGCAGAGTGGGAAAAGTGGACTGAACTGCCAGTCAGCCTTGGTTCTCGTAATATAGAACAGTGATAGCAACCAAGAAGCATCCCCTGAGCTCTCTGGTACAACATGGAGAAACAAGTTGTCCTTATCACCAAGCAGGAGAAAGGTGAGAGGGATTGGAATGCTCTCCCAAAACAGGAAGGAAACTTCTGAAACCAGACTTGAAAACATCAGCTGCTGTCTACTACAGAACTCTGAGACCTGAGGATGGTCAATAAAAATAAAAAAGGAAAACAAACTGTTTATTTGTGCAGACAGCAAGGCAAAGGGGCTGCTGCCAGAAATTGACATGCAAGAAGCTCTCCCATGTTCCCCTGGCAGCTGGGGCACCCAAGGGAGCTCCCCAGTCCCTCTCCAGGCCCATTCTCTGCTGCACTGAGGCAATATCAGAATTCACTATGGATCAAGAATCAGGTAAATATGGACCACTGGCCTTTCATGAGCCTTCTTCAGTGTGATTGTAATTCACCTGTCGACATCAACTATAAAATGAGTCCTGTGTTATTCCCTTTGTTTAAATTCAGCGTTTACCTATCGTTTTTTCTGCTCCCCTCCAAGCTACCGATGGATGCTCCCTCTGGAGGCTGTGTTTGGCTCAGCAGCGCGCCCACCAGACCAGCACCCACATCCCCAGCACCCAGCAAACGCTGTGTATGCCCCTGCCCACACCACACTCCTCCTGCCCGGGCTGGGCTCTGCCTGCTTCCCTGCTCCCACACCCTCGCACAGAAAGGACAAACAAAAGGATTGTACCTGGCCGTAGCCACCCACTCGCTCATTTACACTAGTTTTCTTTCATAGTTAGGTAAGTGCAGAAAATACTCGCTGAGCATTTCCAAAGCTTTAACAGAACTGGGCTGTAGCTCAGGTCCTCCCACAGTCTACTCTGACATAGCTTTCTGATCCCTCACACTTCTGCAGCAGCCAAGAGCTGTCGGCATCTCTCTGCGCCCTGGACCCCAGAATTTAAGTACAAACTGAAACCCCCTTTACCTGTTTCTCACTTACATAAAATATATTTCTCCTACGATATTCTAGGTAACTTTTTCCTTAAGAGCAAGCCAGATCTGCAGCTGCACCTTGAATATCCTAGGCAAAGGGAACAGCAGACCAGAGAAATCTGCTCTTTCAATGCTGGGCTGGTCGAACACCCAAGGCAAAAAGGGACGTGCCTCAGGCTGGTGACCAAATATTAGGTAATCTGTGACAGCACTTCAGCCTTTTGGGGATATGTAGCCTGTTCAGCCCAGCAGTGCCACACCTTAGCACAAAATACCCCTGAAGTACAGCTCTAACTCCTTTTTATGTCAGCTAAGACCATTGCATTGAATAAAGAAACCCCAGGCATTCCCTGCAGTCTCCCCCACCAACTTTTGCAAAAGGAGTTAGAGGCTGTTTCTAACAAATTCTGGATCCAGTCACAGATTGTTTTATCACACAGACACTGTCAAATTCAACAATAAAATTCAAATTTTTTCCCCATTTTCCTTGAGTTTAGGTCTGGTACCATGAGGACAAGCATCAGGAAACTGCATAGAGGCACTCTACTCTTTCCATACTTTTTTAGACCACCTCAATATAACAACAGTGGTAGATGGCAGGCCTGTTGTATGTGGGATCAGTTCTCAAGGGAGTTTATAAGGGGACCTCAGTTTTCCAAACAGGGTCTGGGGTCCACACTCTGAGAAACGACAGCTCCTGGCTAAAAGCATGGTACTGTTGTAGGGAAAAGGGGAAAAAAAGTAGCATTCTGCATCCTAACTACCCTACTTTTTCCACAGCACTAAGAGACAGGATTAGTAGTATCTCACAAACTGCTGAGAAGGTGAAGGACAAAGGAATGGTATTTGCAGGAATCTGAAATCAATACATAGCAAAACAAACACAACCCATGTACCTGGGGGGGCAGGGGATACAAAAGCCCAGTAAACAACTCATTAGTCACACTGATTCTCACCTCCTGTCTGTTGTCATACGATGTAAGCACTTCCACATCAAATAAATGCCACAGATTTTCTCCTTCACCCCCTTCACCCCTCCTCTCCCTCCCCGAGGATCAGAGCTCTTAACATAAGCCTGGAGTGCCCATAGTGACGATTATGGGAAGGACAGGAGAACATTACCACAGCACTAAAAAACACTCCAGGCAAAAAAGTCTCTCAAGTCTCTGTGTTTTGAACAGAAAGTCCTTAGTGTTCCTCCTTCAGCTTTGACCCTGGTTTCACAGCATCATAGCGTAATTCAAGCTGGAAGGGATCTCAGAAGGCCTCAGATCCAAACTCCTCCTCAAAGCTGGGTTAGGTCTGAGGTCACGCCAGACTGGATACTTTCACTTTTTAGCTGTTTCTAAAAAGGAAGGGCAG